>NW_011627045.1:82150-107882 GCF_000204515.1 Acromyrmex echinatior | reverse complement strand
AGCAAAGGGAGAAAAGCAAAACAAACAAGTAAGTTTAGTTCAGTTCAGTTTAGTTGAGTTCAGTTCAGTTTAGTTTAGTTTAGTGTAGTTTAATTCAGTTTAGTCGATTTACTCGAAAACGAACTCCCACGTTTACTTGAAGATATTCCACTTCAACTACGTCTAAATATGTGGTTTCAACAGGATGGATGTCCAGCCCACACGTCTGTCATTGCTCGTCAACAACTGAACCGCATATTTCGCGGCCAATGGATAGGTAAATATGGTCCACATAACTGGCCACCACGATCACCGGATCTTACAATTTTGGATTTTTATTTGTGGGGAAGAATAAAAGACCTCGTATACCGCGAACGACCTACGACTTCAGAAGACATGAAGAACAGAATTCGAGAAGCCATTCAGTCTCTAGATCCTGTCGAAATTCGTCGGGTGACGGATGATTTTCAACGAAGAATAACAGCCTGCATACATGCACGTGGAGGACACTTCGAAAATCTAGACTGAACACATGCGTACGAACAAAGGTGACGGCAAGGGGAACCACCTTAAAAAAGCACCCCGACGAGGTGTAAGTCCGACCTTGTGACCTCCACGTGGTACATCTTGGGTAACGCTGACACAGGCGGCATCGACTGTTCAAGATCTTGATAATTAGGAATCTTTAAAAATCGATGTACACGACTACAAATGAATCTAAAGGTAGAATTCAAATTCATCAGCAGATGGATGCATCATAGCTATGTAAATACCTAGTATTGTTTGAACTAATTTTTGTACAAACACATTCATATCTTTTAGAAGGTTGGTACGGGTGCTCTAAAAGTAACTTGACCTCCACATGACCTCTAAGGGTAATTTTGATCTAGGCTTGATAACGTATTCGGACGTAAAATTTTCCGCTATTTTCATTTGTGATGTCATGAATAAGGGTTTACATTTGTAAAACGATACTTTGACCTTGAGTTATGCCCAAGGTCGACCTCAAGGTCAAATTCAAGGTCACCATCAGATAGATCTCCCGAAATCCTGCAAATTTTGTCTGAACCATTTTTTTGTACAAACACATCTCTACCTTTTAAAAGGGTGGTACGAGTGCTCTGAGACACCCGGTATACACACACACGTACATATATATACATATATATTTATTTATTTACTTAAATGTCTACTGGTTATGATAGCGGAAATAAAAACATATTAATGTGAGATAACATACATTTTATTTAAAAAAATGTTAATACAATTCTTCGTGGTATCGCAACCACCAATTAAATATTTTAAATACATTTTGCAAAGCATAATTCTTTGCATGTTTTCCACATCGTGTAGTATTACAATCATCCAGATTAAAGATCCTATGTCTTCGTAAAACTGGATCCAAAGTCTCGATTACATGCGTTCTCGCTTATCATCCAGAAGCAAGTTCCACAATCACGTTCGTTTCTCGTATCCTTTTGACGTACATATATGACGAGTAAGAATAGCATTATCTTTAAATATAGCCGCCATGATCAGGCGTTTCGCTTCGCTATATGGAACTATCCCGTTCTCTCATCGCATGGTGATAAGCACTCAACCAGGAAGCGCAAGATTTGTCGGCAAGATCTTATCAAAAATTTCTATGACATGGGACTCGTAAAAATGTAATGTGTGAGAACGGTCCCTTGTTTCAGCACCGCTTCTTTGAAGATAAATATCTTGTTAACGACTCCTTGCAGATCCACAAATGTTGGTATGATCATGACGAGCAATTCTTCAAGACTGTGCTTCACCTCGGTTTTTCTCTCCCTTTTAAAGTTCTAAATACTTGCTAACCTTGCAATTTACATAATCTTGCGCACTACGTTGGACAATGGACAATATTCGATTACACGATCGTGTATAATGAGGCAATAGGTGGTAGTATTGGCGGGTAGTATTGACACATTCTCCTTTCAAATTCTATGCATATAGTGGTGCTCTTGATGGATTCGTTTTATCGCGAGCAATCAATGACCGCAAAAAGCCTTTTCTCGATAAACGAGAGCACGTTGAGCAGCGTTTCAAAGCAGTTGATTCCATAATATGCTTTACGAAAATGCGTGTACATATCAAACAGGACGGCGTATCTCTTTTTGCCAAAATCCAGATCTAAATCGTCATACGAATAAAATTCTGAATTTAAATAAAGTTTCACGTTACTCAAATTACAATCGTCGAACACGCTAACATCTTGTGACATGATATTCTTTCGATCGATTTGCAGAACAAAGACAACGAATTGCGGTTTCTCAAGCTGAGTCGCCGTTTTGACGGTCCATGAATGTTGTCGTATTCTATAACAGGGGAGGATACTCGTACATATCCCACGAACGGAAACTCATACTTAGATAATGACCGCTTTCCAATGCTCGCAGTATTGATAATTTGTTGATGTCGTTTAACGCAACGTGAGGCATCCGCACTACACTTTGAATAATTCAATTTCAGGCTCCGTCACAGGATTTCCCTTCAAGCAATTGTAATTATTGCGCGCTCGTATCAAAATAAATTTATGGCGAGCGTTGACGACTACGCGTTTATAATCCTCGTAAAAGTTCAACAGCATTGAGCGGCACACAAAAATTAAAGTATCCTTTTTCTGTGTCAAATTTAGAGTTCCAACCTGCGTTCAGGGGAATCAAAGCTTTGTCGTACGTCATTTAGTTCTTGATGGTACTGGTAATCCAACGTTTCTGTTGCGGTCAATCTCCATACCGTTGAGTTCATATCGAATTTCATCAAACATGAACGCCACACAATTATTTCCAAGCGTCGTCATCATCTGATCATTTTTCTTCTTCACCATCTTCTTTCGATGTAGAGAAAACTTATATGACAACGTGTGACAAATCCTGCTGCTGTATTAGTATCCGTATCTCGATATGTCCAAATGTAGTGTTGGCGTACGGATTGTATGTGTGAGTTTCAATCTTGACGATACGATCGTCAAAGATCGGCTCACCGGTAATGTTCAGGATATCAACCATTTCATACGATGAAACCCAACAACTTTAAGAATGCATTGGACGCAGTGAGTTTCTTTCCAAGTGTAATCTTTCCAGGTTATCTCTCGTCTGTTTTGGCTGTTCGTTCAACACAAGCATCTCACATTAGCACCGCCGTTATAACAACCTAACTGTGATCTCTTCTCCGCAAAAATCAAGCAATCGACCGTCTTGGTGCACTACGCGATCATTAATAATGCTCCGTACAATGATCGGAAGGTGAATGATCTGCCTTTCCGATATCTTATATCCCGGCGGTACGCTCGGCGAAAATTCGTGTAGCGCGTGCGCGCACCTATTGTTGCACCCGCGATTACGTTGCATTCGATACGTATGATATTCACTATGATATTTGTTAACACGTCCGACTCGTGCCACTGTCGCGGCTCCACGCGATTCGACGAAAATCCCAGCAGCGAGCCAATGTTGTGAGATTTTCAAATTTATCTGATAAACGCATTTGATCTCACTTCTTATCGTATTTTGTTGGCGCGAATAATCAGTGAGAATTCTGCATCCTCCTTGCCCTTCGTATCGTGAGAACATAAAATTTCACGCTTCAGATACCGCTCTATATTACATACGATCTTTCGGGAATGACAATTTTCTTGTTGCCATAGTAAAACTTGTTGTTTGTTGAATTTACATTAGCTAGAGTATAGTACGTTTCGAAGTCCGTCAGACCGAGCTCGTAATTGCCGTCACCCAAATCTACTGCTGGAAAGTAGCTCACGACGAGGACGCTACTCTTGCCGATCAGCGTAAACGTCAGCGACATGTTTCAAACGAGCATTGAGTTAAATATCGATCCTTAAATTGCTTGTCAACAGTTCGTAGAAATCGCAGGCAAAGCTGTCCGCAATTGACTGTAACGTTGATGAGGCGTGTGATTGTACTCGATTACACTGTTTGCAGATACTGTTCAAATTCCTTTGGCAATGGAAGATTGTCGAAACTGTCAAAGTACATGACGCGATTCCCTCTTTTCGCATACGCTACCCAATGCGTACCGGATCCTTCGGGATTGTCCAAATTTACGATACCTCTTGTTTTGACATACTTCTTTGATCTAATGTAATATACATAAAAATGCCTCTAAAATACGAAATGCGCATACGGTTTGCAAGTTGTTACAATTGCAAATCGGTAGTTATCGGCGTTTCATCGACGTTTTTTTTTTCTACGCGCGATATTTTGTCCGCGCTTGTAGAGAGTGAAATAAACGTGACGGCTTTCCATGACGCGATTATGACGTTGCAGTTCTTCCAATTGACGCTGTGCCGCTTTGTTATCGTTTACTGCCTTGACGACTTCTGCCGCGCCACAATGCCGAGCAGCGGTAGAACAGGCAGGACATCGCCACGTTTCGTTGTCGAAAGTATCTGCTTGTTCTTTTTCTTCTTTGTTTTTAAACCTATACCAATCTTTGTTTTGGTCTTCATATTTGCCCAAACTGTTGTGGCTGTGGCTCTCTCTCTGAAAGTCGAATCACTCGCGGTAATGTGTTTCCGCACCTTTTCGGCGAGTATATTGTCATCCATGTGTCGTTCTGCGAGATCGTTGCTATGCGAATACGCTATATCATGCTCGCGATACGCAGCATTCAATGAATTAATTTCTTGATCACCTTTAACCAATCGCTTCTCCAATCGCGTTCCCGGATCGTAAAACTGATATTTGAGAATATGTAGTTCGAAAGGAAGTGCGTTTATTGCATGGTTTAACAAGCCTCTCGACAACATTCATTGCAATTCTTTATCAAAGGTGCCGTCGATATGCATTTGATGACTCGGTAAATTGTAATGTTTCAGGCACTGACGGTATTGTCGCACCTCCAAATCTGCTCGTATATGTTCTGGTAATCTGTTTCACAACAGATCTATTCAATTTTCAAATTCTCGTAGCAGTACAATTTTCGGTATGTTTTCTAGTTCTTTTGAAGTTAAACTGTGCAGATCATCCGATACGATGAGAAATATTTTAATTACTAATCGATTTCGTTCTATGCAGTTCTATAAATAGGCCTGCGATATCGTTTTCAATATTTTGTGGAAAGAGAAAATATGCGGTTCGTGTGCCAGTCGCGAGCGATCAAAGTGACGAATCTTGATGGCAAAGTGCAAATCGATAAAGAGACGCGCGAGCATGGCGACATGCTACCGGCATCTATACATGCTGTCATCTGCGGACCGTGTCAAATTGCGACGAACGTGCTGATAAGCCTGTTGGAAAGTTCGCATGGCGTACGATTCAAGAACGTGTATGTGTACTCAAAATCGCAACAATCGAAATATCGATACCTGGCGAATTTGTTAGCCGATCGAGGAAATCGATATATTTTTACATTCTCCAATAACAGCGACGTCATTTCACCGAGCGAGGCGCTCCCGAATTCCATCTTTATCTTTGATGACATGGCATACAATAAGCAGAACACGATAAGAGAGTACTTTGCAATAGGACACGCAGACGTCGACTACTTCTATCTCTGTCAAACGTACGCGTCTAAAGATATCGAAGCACGTTATACGCGACAATGCAAATTTATTCAAACAGGATGATACCAATCTAAAACGCGTATACAACGATCACGAATACCGATATATCCTATGGGGATTTATGTCGTAAATGTTGGCAGCAAAAGTATGGATTTCTAGTGATTGACAAGGATAGTGCGCTTATGAATGGGATAGAAAAGGATTTAATGACTTTGCAATATCGTGATGTGATCAGTTGACCTCGATACGTTGACATGGTTAATAGCAAAGATCGTGATAAGATAGCTAAGGAAATTGCGAAAACGAGCGATTCGATTCGCAAAAAGTACTACGCTTTGAAGACTGATAAAATGGAAGAGAATATCGCATTAGAGAGACACTTCAAATCTATTATCGATCCGTTGAAATAGATTGTTGAAAACACTGTTGAATCCTCCAAGGATCCTGTTATGACTGAAACATTCTTTTCGGGAGAAGACGAGGAACTAAAACTCAAAAGAAAACGACCGAGTGCTTTGCACACGACAATCCTATACAGACTTCCACGCCTGTGAAATCAATATTGAGTCAATCAAGAATCGTATCATCCACTTTGAACGAAGTGTCTGAAATAATACAATCACGCGATTTATCGTATAACCCCACCGTGCTCCCACCGTCGAAGAAATTTTCGAGATTGCCGATGAACCGCTTGTAACATCTATTCAACACCTACTTCAAACATTCGAGGGGCAAGAAAAGCTGCATGCTATGGTCCGTTGGGACAGAAATATCTGAAAGCGGTCCTAAGCGGAAAGAAGCCGTCAACATAAATGTTGTGTATGGAGTTTATTTCAGCGACGAGGGAACGATGTTTAGTGTCAAACGTATCACCTTGCATAAAAACGACGATATAATTCTAGATGAGAAAAGATGGAACATTGGGCTTGTACGAGTTAATTTTTATGAAATTTTCCAATGAAAAAAAATATTTGTATAGATAATGACGTACTGATCTACAGGAGCATTCTGTTGATAACAAATGCTTACCGGTCATAACCATCCCTTACTCATTACTTGATTACTCGGGTCATAACCCGAGTAATCAAGTAATGAGTAAGGGATACAAGTACAAGAACATAATAGTGCCATTGGTGTCAGGTAAAAAAGTTGGAACAGGAATAAATAAAAGAATAGATTTATCGCGTACGATGACGCTAAAGAATAATTAGACTATATATGCATTGGGACGATCCCAACGAAATTGTGGATCGTCTGCGATTGCTCGAGGCCTCGCGCCAGGCGGGTTACAATGGTCATGACAACGAGATTCTGTCGATTATCGAAGAATTTCGCAAGCCGGTCTGATTATAAATTAACCTCATTCTATACATGTCGTTCAGTTGACATCGCAATGCCGATCAACAAGTTTGGACTATCCCTTGGAAAAGGAGAAAGTGAATCGCACTATCAGTGGCGTGGATTGCTCAGGAATTATGTGTGTGATAACGCTCTTTGCATAGTCGTAACTGACTTTGACGCAAAGTCGCGCAAGATTCGACGAGTAGTTACTAGTGGATGATGCTGACGCGGCAAATAAACGATACGTGCAACAGAGTGTTCAAGATTTGAAAGATCGTCTGAATAAAATCGAGAGGAAGATTACAGCCTTACAAAATAATGTGCAGGTTATGCTAAACGAATTTGAAAAGACGATTCGAGAAGTGTATCATGCCGAATAATTATTCACAATGACTGAAAAATGTTTTCTAGTTGATGAATTGCACGCTCCAGCGAGAAAAAATTTTCTGCGAAGATATGTCATAGTACACGGATACGATAACCTATGGCAGGCGGATGTGGTCGAGATGCGTCCTTTTGTTGCGATTCAACAGAGGTTACTGTTATATTCTCATCGTTATCGACGTGCGAGTAAGCACGGGTCGAGCTGCTCAAAGTCAAGAGCGGGAACGAGATGATGAAGGCGAGACTATGAAATTCGAGACTATGAAAAATGTCGAAAAATTTGTATACGGTCAAAAGAAAGGAATTTTATAATTCGAATGTGCAGAAACTCTTGAAGAAGTACAACATCAACCATTATTTCACGTGTTTTGTAATGAAGGCTTCGGTCGTCGAACGGTTCAAGTGTATATTGAAGAACGACATGTGGAAACAATTTACACACAATGGAAATTACAAATGGATTGACATTCTGCCGCGTTTCGTATCAAATTACAACGCCCACAAGCATCGAACTATTGGTATGCGTCCCGTTGACGTTACCCCCTCGATTGCAGACAGGCTCTTAACTACGGTTTACAATCGCATAAAAAATTGCCGCATCCTTGTGATACGATGTGAGTAATTTGGTACGCGCGAGCAAATTCAAGATAGTCTTTGATAAGGTTACACGCCGAAATTTGGAGTATACGGAGGTATTTAAAATTATCAAAGTGCAACAAACTAATCCAGTGACGTATCTTCTAGAAGATTCTCGCGGAGAAGCTATTGCTGGAGGATTCTACGAATACGAATTGCACAGCGTCGTTAACCCCGACGTGCATCTCGTTGAAATGATGTTGCGCAAGAAGGAAACGAGATTTACGTGAAATGGTTGGAATTTGACAATTCGCACAATGGATACATAAAGAAAATGTGTTGTAAAACTTATATTTATTATAAAAAAATATAAATACGTATTATACACATTATAAATATCATTATATATACTATATTATATTATACATATTATGTATAATATAATATAGTATATATAATACTATGTTATACATATATATATTGTATATATTATACTAAACATACTATACAATACAAATGTGTTTTATTTATATCGGTAATGCCCCCATGGCAGCGTGTCGGTGGAACCTGGCACGATATACCGCTTATCGTCGTGCGGCCTTAGAGCGATTTTTGTTTCTGATATCGTGTACACCTCGTGCTATTTGGATCTTATTGCACGACTGCCTGCGCGTCATTTCGATTGCGTCATTCAAGTACTACGTAATCCTCGAACGTTATAGATCTCGCTATAACGTTATTCTTGATGCCCTTTGCCTTCTTCATATCTTTCTTTCTTTCTGCAAGACACATGCAAGACATACATTTTTGTTTTAAGCCCGAATTCAGTCATGATGGCACTATTGTTCTCGTCTTTTATAAGGCCAGGAACTTTTTTATTTGCTAGCAGAATATCGTACGTGTTGTCGCTCGAGTAATCGCTCGTGTCAAATCTACTTATATCGCGTTTCATGATCGTCACATTCTACATGATATATGAGGCTATCAGTATCGACAATTTTGCATTTTTCGCGAAACAGCGGTACTATGTACTTGTGATGAAATTTGTACAAATACATCTTGGATATGTCAAGGATGCACATATCCACATATATCGGTTTGTCAAACCTAGAGCTTACGCAGTTCTATCGCTAACAGATTCTCCAAAAAGATGCTACGGCTGTGGAAATTTGGTTTCGCGATCATTGCCTTAGCACCGTATTTGGCTTCCTATTTTGTTAATAACTTTACGTTGACGATTTCGTACGTTCTCGATTTTTCTAAATATGTATTATTCATAAGTTTGTATAAATTTTTTTCAAAATCATTTTTAGCCAAAATTCTAAATTTTGTGTTTAGTTCTATATAATCGCATAGCCATGGAGATTACGCGAATTGCAGTATACGGTGAATCTTTGTCATACGGAGACTATGACGAGTACACTGCTGCAGGTTACGATAATGTATGATATAACGCTGCTTATCGCATAATGTTGTGAGGAGCTTGCCATCGCGCTTGCCGAGTGGTTTCTCGCGCGTCGGACAGAACAGTGTGGTCAGTGTGCGCATGAAGATTGCGGGTACTCCACATCCACTTCGAGAATATAATCTGTTGCCGAATTTAACGCGATGGTCGTAAAGTCAAAATTTTGTACGTCGTCGACCCATCGAAAATCGGCGTAAGGCAATGGTTAGCACACATTGCCTACAGATTGCCCCGTACAGATTGTTGACGTCATAGTACATCAAGTACGATGACGGTTTCGATGGATCGTACAACGGCATGCATTGATTGTTGGCTCGTGCGTACCTGTTAGAACATTGACTCAGATCGCCGCGTATACCGCTCTCGATAAACATGACTATCAATTGTGATCAGTTTAAATTTTACGCCAATATGTTTTAACATAGCATCTGACGTGAAGTCCGGTAAAATGTAATAATACGCGGGGTGGACGCAATTGTCGCGGAAATTTTCAAAAACGTCGACCAACAACAATACGTCCGTTTAGATACAGATCATTATATTCACCGAGCGTTTGAATGGAGAATCGCTGCCACACGTTGACGGCGTGCGCGTAAGCGTTGTTAGATACCATGTCGTCTGTCAATGAACTGCTAAAACGATTCGCGAGATAAACACAGCTCCTCCAACTTTTCGACACATTGTATGTACAATGTGAAACGCTATGTACGATGCTCTTTTTTGTCAAAAGATTAAAATTTTCTTCTTTCTAAATTGGAAAATTCGTGTTGCAGTATCCGTAGCTTATCTTTACTGAGGAAAGACGCCAATTTGTCCAAACTAGGAGCGAGAAATCTGTATGAATCTATAAACCATAATTTTATACAATTTTTTAAATCAATTTTGATACTATCGACATGTTCAGTAAACGAGATATATTTTTCTTTAATTATCGATAAAAGATTAACGTACGCGGCAATTTCCTTAATGACGAAATACGCATTGTAACCTAATAAGTTATAGAAAACTATGGATATGCCACGCGAATCCCTAATTTAGATTGCAATTTGAGTGTGCGGGACCTCTGTATCGTCCACTTATTAGAGGTTTGCATTAAAAGTTACTGTTCACGTTTAGATGACAGTAGCTGCGTATGCTATGGTCAGAGACATTTGCTACTTATATCATTTTGAAGTGTGAACATTTCCTACTAAAATTCAGTCAACAAACGTCATCCTTGGTTACATATGTGCTTTTCTATAACTGAATTAAAATGGAACGTGATAAGTTGTTTTTCCGATGTGTACTTCTACACTATTTTGATTTGAAAAAAAGTGCAGCTGAAACTCATCGATTGCTTGTGGAAATTTATGGTGAATCTGCTCCATCGGAAACAGTATGTAGAAACTGGTTTCGACGATTCAAAAGTGATGATTGTGACGTTCACGACAAACAAAGCAATGTTCTGTATTTGGTGGGATATGGAGGGTATCGTGTATTATGAGCTGCTTAAACCGAACGAAACAATCACCGCTGAGCGTTATCGACAACAATTGGAACGTGTGAATGATAATTTGATGCGAAAATGATCATCAATTGCATCAAATCGTCGAAAGGTGATTTTACTCCATGATAACGCTCGGCCGCATGTTGCTATAATCATGAAACAAACACTGATGGATCTCGAATGGGAGGTTCTCCCGCACCCAGCGTATTCTCTTACTTACACTTAGCACCAAGAGATTATCATCTGTTCCGATCGATGCAACATGCTCTGGAAAATACACACTTCCATAATTATAGCGAAGTCGAAAATTGGGTTGCTAAATGGATTGATTCAAAAGACAGACCATTCTTTCGTCGTGGAATTCAACTTCTGCCTGAAAAGTGGCAAAAAGTCATAGCTTCCGAGGGAAAATACTTTGATTGAGGTATTCATATATTTTGTTATTGAAATATGCTCAAATACAAAGAAAAAACAGTAACTTTTAATGCAACCCCCTAATAAATGACAATGATCGCGTACCCGCCTATCGTCTGGTGCAAACGATGTCTCGCACACGTAGCAATGCTGTTAAATTTTTACTAATCTTCTCGCGTGAAATCCTCCATGGATACATTAGCCGAAATTATAGATTGTACACTATACGCCAAATTTCCGAATTCTTCTGCAAATCGCTATACAATCCTTACACGGTGAAAATGATAGTGAGCTGTCGTATGAGCAGTAATATCCGAAAATATGTTACCATTCTTGAAAAAATTTCTTATATTAAAAACAGTTATATATTAGCTGATATTGCACTATTTGCAACATCGCATCTCAATTATATTATATTATATATTATTTGACAACGTCGCATTTTTGTCATATTACATTAATCATTGTTATTGCAAAAGATGTAAATTGTCCTTGAAAAAAAATTTTTTATATTACTCTAACAAGGTCATATTGAAACTTGCAAATTTGCTGACATTGCAATATGCGGTGTCAGATTACATTAATGTCATCGCCGGATGTCTAAAAATCTTTTGTTACAAAAATTGAGGGAATAAGATTTAAATAGAGATTGGAGCAACGATACTGCATCAGTCGCTCAGGCAGATTCGTTTTGCAACGCTATTGATACGTTCAACTTGAGTCGAGCACGTAAGTATTTCAATTATATTTGATTGTGAAGATTTTTTTTTCTCTATATACTGTTTATTCTTTTGTTTTTCTCATACCATTTTAACAAAACTTAGCGTTAACACGACGGTTTAAATTCTTGAAGATTCGAATCATCGGGGCTAACTCCTTATATAGAAATTGCGATTGGCGATACCCGAGGCAACCGCATCCTGCCGCATGCTACGTGGATGACGTTCATCCAAAAATGAGCAGATATCCAGCGATTGGTGCAGTCATTTACATCATTGAAAGTAATGATACTGGACCTTGTCATTGAACTTATTAAAATACATGATGTTGACAATGTGAAATTATTTTTAAGTGAAAAATGTTTATATATGAAACTGTCGACTATACTTTTTATACTTGAACTCGAACAATGTGTTGAACACATATATTTCGATTTGTGTCAATATACTAATATTATAAATGATAAATTTAAATATTTTGTGACTTATTTACGTCAAAACTGTATAAATAACAATAGCAATGCTATAGATACTTTGCGTAGGATTTACGATAAAAATTCATATGTTGAATGCGAATTGATAGTATATGCTGTGGATAATATTGAATATAATGCATTACATAAAAAATAAATGTCTAAATAAAAATATCTCTGTGTCTGCAATTAATCCTTCCTTCTTCGCGGCATCGTATAACGCGCCACCATCGCGCGTGACCGTATCATCGCACTTTCTAAAATAATAATATAATTCGGCAGAATAAAAAATATTTCTGCACGAATAATCACATGTATAAATGCTGAAGGAAAAATTATGTAAGAAGAAGGTGGTGACACTTGAGAGATGGTAAGTATACATGGTAAGTATAGAGTAAGTATAGAGCGGTGGGAACCGCGTTCGATAGTGGCGGCGGATCGCGCCTGATGGCCATTGACCCTGCGTCACGTCTTCATCGCGACGCGGAGCAAGTTTCCGCACACTTCCGTTATGTAATTTCCCGCTATGTAATTTCCGGCTACGTAATTTCCCGCACCTGGGACATCCTCGTCCCCCGTAATGTCATCATCGCGATGTCATCCACTATGACGTCATTTTCTTCCTCCTCCCCTGTGACGTCACCCTCTCGCTTAGTGACGTCACCTCCTGTCACCCCCCATCTAGTGACATCACCCCCTTCCTCTCCTCGCAGACCCCCTCCCCCGATGACACGGGTACTCTCCCTGTCCCTCGGAAGATCTCAGTACCCGCCTATCTTTACTATTCAAGAATAAGAAAAGCTTCAAACAACTCGAACTGTGGAACAAAAATGAAATGGAATCGCTAAGATCGTCGAGAATAAACACAAAAACAATTGAACGCAACGCAGGCGCAGTTCACCACAGGTAGCAGTCTTTTGTTTTCTATTTTACAAATTTTAATTGACTTTTACCTTTTCTCTTGTTTTTTGAAATAAATTCACTAAAAAAATATTGTTTAAGATTACGTGAAAGAAATTATAAAAAATAGGCCTCTTTTTGAAGATCAAGTACCTCACGGAAAATGATGGTTCTGACATATATGTCATTGTGCATATTTATGTGCAGTTTATAGGGAAGTTTGATCTTGTGCGAGCAATATTTATAATATGAAACGCATCTTGATTTGCTCTAAAGTACAAAAATGTAAAATGGAAACTCAAAAATTGTTATTCCTCCGGATCAAATCATTTTTGAAAAAAAATCATTTCAGGGCGTTATGAGTCTTAGACAGAGAAATAAAACGACACACTTTGAGACTGATCGGTGGGCCCAAAAAGCCATTTTATTGACCCTTCTCCTTTTTATACATAAAAATTTAAACAATGTTAAATGTTTCAACAAGAAATATTTTATTTATTTACAACAATATAATTGCAATTTCTGTCAATTTCTGTTTCATTTCGCAATGAAACTTTACATAATACATCTTGAATATTTACTTACACAAAAAAGTTGAGATTTTTGTAAGTATCTTATATATTGTGACGTTTACATCGTCCGTCACAAGGATTGTTTGACTTGACCGAAAATAACATTTTTGTCCTGTGTCCTCCCGTCGCAAAGGGCGAGTGTGCCATTGCGGTTTTTGGACGATTTTTACTATGGCGTTTCATCAGATATTATTTTTTTTTGAGCGGTTTTTTGGAATTTTATAATCGGTGGCTATAAAAAACAGTGTTACGATGAAGCTGCGTTTCGCCTCCAATAGATCGAGGAAGAAGACCGGAGACGCATCTACGGAACCACGAGATCACTACGGGAAGGGAGAACATCGCTCATCATAGATGACACCGCTTTACTCTTTACCATAAAATTCTGTTGTGAGTGTATGATCTTCTTATCGGATTTTTTCTAGAAAGTTGTCCAAAAAGGGAACGAAACATATAGCATGAGGGGATAGTACCACTCCTTGCTATCAACCGAACATGGGGACCCCGCTGCCGGTGCCTCAAGGAGGATTTTGCAGGACAAAGACCTCCCCGCTGAAGAGGGAATTGTACGGCGAGAATTATTGTCATTACATCCGAGAGGTCTTTGAATCCGAATAATGCAGAGGAAAGTCCTGCGAGCAGCCGCAAAAGATGCTTACTATCAATCATATTCCGCGCGCCAAATCCAGTCGCGTGATGCGACTCGCGAGAGTGCACGGAATCCGCGAGAGGGCTCGCAATCAATCAGGCGCGATATGGCTTATCACGTGAGCGATGTTTGCCCCGGCGCTTGTGTTGTGGCGAGCGATAGGGAGAGACGTATGAAACAAGGACACAGGACAGTCTGAAAAGCCGGGAACGACGTCGAGAGAGAAATTGAGAGAGAGTCGCTGAAAGAGGATCCTGTGGTAAAACGAGCGCAGCATACGATATTGTAAAGCCGCCGATTTCCTGATCGCAGGGATTGCACGAATCCGCGAATAAATTATTTAGTTTCGTTGAGAGCGTTGTGAGGAACTGCGCTGCTATGATAGGCGCGCAGCGCGTGATCGTGCCATCTCGCCTGGTACCGTTCGGATTTCGTTAATGTCGAGTCAGTTTTCTACATGCCCGCCGCGGCCACAGCCAGGTCATTTCGTCTTGTATTATGCGTCATATTTTGTATTGTGTTTGAGTTGTTAGAACCGGAATTATGTTAGATTTCGGATAGTATTCTCATGTCGTTATGTCGTACTATCTGCTTTTGTATTGCGTTTTATTGTTTCGAGAGTGTGAGATTCGAGATTATATTCGTGTACGTTCTGTAATTCCGCCATTTTCCGTCGGGACAGATATCGTCATCCTTGCGGTCGAGCTTGAAGTCAGAATTATGCACGCGTTAGACACGGTCAAGCGCCATTATGATTGCCGCTGCCCGGCTATTTTATGTCATTACGACATTAATAATTTGTAGAGTAATTTGGAAACTTAGAGCTCGCACCGTCGAGATAAGAATTTCTTGTATTTACCATCACGAGTCGAGAACGTCGCTTACGAGGGCAGCCTCCCGCAACGCTTTGTGTAATGCATGAGTGACCATGTAACATTTAGCGTATGCGATCGTGTAAACAAGTGATCGAATATACTTGTTATTTTTTCTTATAAATTCTGTATATTTTATTGGTATCGCCTTGCTCATTCTCCAAGGCATTGTTCCACCCACTCTGCCAATCTCGTGGATGAGCAGTTGGATCATCCGTGTTCGTGAACTTGTAGATATTTACGTGCGTGCGTGTGTGCGTGTATTTATTAATGTATTACGGGAGCAAGTCAATAAGTTTTTAGAAAAACATAGTAAAACATATTTTTTTTGATCGATTCATTTTTATTTCTCAACATAATTTCCTTTCAGCTCGATGCACTTAATCCAACCATTCAAGCCGTCCGAATAATATGATTTGTCCAACCCTTCAAAATAAGCCTCTGTTTCGGCGATGAGCTGCTCTCTGGTGGTGAACCTCTTTCCTCCGAATCATTTCTTTAGGTTTGGAAACAGGAAATAGTCGTAGGGAGCTAAATCTGGCGAATATGCTGGATGGGGAAGCAATTTGTAGCGGAATTCGTTGAATTTGGCCATCGGTGCCGGGCACATGTGAACCCGTTGTCTTGATGGAAGAGCACTTTCTTCTTTGCCAAATGGGAATGTTTTTTGTTTAAAATGTTGAAACGGCCAATAAGACTGCGTAATAATCGCCGTTTTGATCGTTTGCTTCGACGGAAGATAATAGATATGAATTATACCTCGTGCATCTCAAAAAACTGTGGGCATCACTTTTCCAGCTGACTTCGCGGTCTTCGCCTTCTTCGGAGCTGGTTCACTCGGTGAAGTCCATGTTTTGACTGTTCCTTCGCCTCGGGTGCAAAGTAATCTCTAGTCTCGGATTCATGTTTCGTCTACAGTAATGAATCGACGCAGAAATTCATCTGGATTACGTTGAAACATCTCCAAACATTGTTTTGAAATCACATAGTCACGCTTATGGTCCATAGTGAGCACCCATCTTGCCGATAGCTTTTTCATACCCAATTGTTCGTCCAAAATTGAAATCACTGTGCCATGTGATATGCTTGTGGCCTCAACAAACTCGCGCACTTTCACTCGTCAAAACAATATCGTGGATTTTATTGATAATTTCTGGCGTAGCAGCCTCAATTGGACGTCCCGAACAATGCATATGTGGATGTACCATCACGTTTAAATTCATTCACCCAATTGTATACAATCGTTAGTGCAGATACAAACGCTAATGCAGATATGCTATGAACATTATCCAACTCTGCTTTAATTTCTTTTGGCGTTAAACCTTTCATATGTAGATGTTTGAGCATTGCACGAAACTCGTTTTTTTCCATTTTGTAAAAAATACAAAGGTTGTTCGTTTTAATCGTCTACAGAAGTGAAACCACGCGATGAATTACGCTCAAAATTTGACAGTAATCAGCTGAAAAATGCTACTTGTCAAAAAGTAATGTAACATGACACTGCGAGTGCCTTCTGACAGATTTTCTAAGAAAATAACTTATTGACTTGCCTTCGTACATCATACGTGATCTATCGATAACGAAAAATCGTAAGGAAATTAAATTTTTTGTTAAGATATGGATAAACATAAAAATTTTTTGAAAAACAGCCATGTTACAGTACAAGTTTCAAGCTTTAAGAGGATGCTGGAGCGAAGGTCAAGATCAAGATCGATATTACAAATTTTGATTTCCAATGTATAAGATGCTTACGCCCTTTGAGTTAATATGATCATGCAGGAAATTTGATCGATTAATTATCGATATTTTTATTCCGTTTCCTACATTACCATCTTAGCAGGGACGAAAATGTGTATTAGGATCAATTCCACAGATATAAGATTTATTTTATTTTGGAAAATTTTCCAATTTTAGAATTGAGAAAAAAATAAATAATTAAATAAATAAATAAAAGTAATTGAAGTTAATCTTATATTTGTAGAATCGGGCCTTAGAAATACAATTATATTATGTACACATGCAATGTAGGTCGTCCAATATACCACTAGTACTAAAAGTCTGTAATATATAACACATAAAATACAGATTTTTAATTAATAGTTATATCGAAGTAACTTTATATTAGGTGTTGGAATTAATTCGTAGCGTTTTACAAGTGATGGGAAGTACTTTCATTAATGTATTTTTTAATGCTCATGTGAAATAAATAACATTCTTTCATTAAAAAACGCTACGAATTAATTCCAACACCTAATATATATATATATTCATATACAATATATATTGTATATATATATATATATATGCAACACGTGTTCATATATTGACAATAATACATGTTACATTTTGACTAAACCCTAAAATGATATTACTCATAGGAAAAAATGATACTACGACTACTGTGTACCGATATTGATTGCGAATACTGAAAATACGTAACTATAGATTTTCAGTATTGACAGTGTACATTGATACATGACCCTAATAGCACTTTTCCTATCATTTTATACAATGTCATTTTAGGTCAGGATGTAACATGTATTAGCTATACATAGATATATTACACATATAAAATACGTAGCTATACCATTTTTTGCTTACGTTTAATAAAAAGAAAGTAGAAGGTAATCATATTGTATTAAAATATTAGTGATGTGAGTACTTGAATATAATACACATAAGGCAATTTATACAGTATTGCATATATGTATACTGCACGTGTGAATATACATACGGTGCAGATAGAAGTTATCAATGCTAAGCTATGTATGCATTCTCTATGTTTAAATATACAATATTAAAATTATATAAATATATAAAATATATATATATATAATGCATATATATTATATGTACACATAAAATGGGGATTTATTGTATCAGAGGATTTGATGTTCTCTTTTTTCTACGTTAAATAAAAAGAGATATGTTTTTTATGGTCAAATGTACAGATATGCTTTTATATTTTCAATATCAGAATATATTAGGTGTTGGAATTAATTCGTAGCGTTTTACAAGTGATGGGAAGTACTTTCATTAATGTATTTTTTAATGCTCATGTGAAATAAATAACATTCTTTCATTAAAAAACGCTACGAATTAATTCCAACACCTAATATATTCTGATATTGAAAATATAAAAGCATATCTGTACATTTGACCATAAAAAACATATCTCTTTTTATTTAACGTAGAAAAAAGAGAACATCAGTACATCTTTTTGTTACACGTAACAAAAAGAGATGAAGTAATTACACACGTATGTGAATATGAATTAGAAATATATCTTATGTTTTGTAATGTGTGTACATCATAATGCACATAAAATATAATTCTAATATTTACTAATGTCTAAATCTAATGTGTAAATCACTAATGTGTAAATCTATATTATATCTGCATAAAAAGCTAAGTATGAATAACTTCTATCTCTCTTTATTATGGGCCTTCTACAATAAGCCATTAGTTACAAATCAGAAGTCAGAAGTTAAAAATTGATCAATCACAATCGTCAATTTTTAGCGTCTGACTTCTGATTTATGACTAATTTATGGCTTATTATTATAAAAGGCCCATTAAACATAATAAAAAGAGATGGAATAGCTACATATGTATGTGCAATGTATTTATGTACTGACAATACATGTTACATCCTAAGTTAAAAGTTTGGCATTGCGAACCAAGGAAAAAGTGCTATTACATTACACGTGCATACATGTATTTCAAATACATGTTTGCATTAGAAGATATATCTATATCACAGAGTGTTCATTTAGTAAAAATATACTCATTGTAACTTGTTGTTAGTCAACATATACATTGATCTATAAGTGCGTACATTTACTAAAGCATTTTGATATACTTTTCATAAACATATAACATCGTATGAAAATTATGCATATGGCTATTGAGCCATATGCAAAATTTTATATGTATAACATACATATTATATATATATAATATACAGGGTGGGCCATCTATTGGTACGTTTTTAAAAATGCGATCAAATGAGCATACATTGATATTTTTTATTAATTTTTTTTTTGTTGTGAAGCTAAAAGTATCCGCGTCAAGAATGAAAAACGATTTCGTTCATGTGGCTCCCTCTACTGGCCTTACAGTATGCCATTCGGTCACCCCAATTATTAATGACATTTTGGACTACCTCGGCGCCAATTTCACTCAAAACAGTCATAATATAATGTCATCCACTAACATCCCTTTCTCACGAACTTTCCTCACCAATTTGCGTATAGCTCCTTCGGTGGGTGCTCTATCACGACCCATATTTCTTTTCAAAATTCGTACAGTTTCGGCGACACAGCACTGACTTTGAAAATAAGTTTTTAAAATTTCAAAACGCTCTTCAAGAGAAAACATGTTGTTTCGTGCCGCGGACGGTATGACTAATAAACTGTCAAAATTTCGGGTCTGTAGCTCGTTCGGTGTTGCCATACGACGAAATTCAAAAACGTACCAATAGATGGCCCACCCTGTACATATTATATAAGGTGTCCAAAAAGACCCCGGATTTATGAGCTACATAAAGGTGACTATAACTAATCGTGAAGGAATGTGAATTGTACTTGTATCGGCATACATAGTATGCCAAAATATAATGCGTTGATTGTGATTTACGTTTTACGACTCAATTACGGCCATCCTTGTGCTATAAGGCTCTTACATAACGTTTTTGGAAAAAGTTTCAGACACAAGTTGTAAGATTTTAAAGAAGCTATTTACTGATATTCAGTTCTTTTTTCTTCATTAGTTTCTCTGTTTCGGTCAAGCAATCGACTTTTGATTCCATCATGACAATACATCTATTTGCAGAAGCAAAATTCTACAAATTCGTTCCGCAATTGTATTTCACCAAATTTGATAATCGAAATGCCTCTGCCAGTAAATTAAAAATAGTCAGCCCACGATGAATGCCTCTGATATTTATCTATAACTACTAGCCAAAACACGATTTACAGCTGTGACATTTTGTCATAGCTCGCTAATCCACGATTAACCCCTCTGGCAGTAAATTAAAAATAATGTAGTACATAAAAAGGGCAAAGAGCCAGTAATGTATAAAAGAATTTTAATTTAAAATAGCAAAATTCATACAAAACAATTACAATTAACGACATTTCGATCCTAATCGAGTCATTTTCAATGTAATCTTAATATATCAATATCCTTCTAAATCAAAAATATACACATGGTCTTACAATATTATTATAATTCTTTAATATCAAATTTTTCATTCCGTGTAGTATGCTGCGAATCATTTTTATCCAGAATCAAAGTCATAAAAAATTCTGGAAAAGTAACCGTGAACAAAAAGAATTAATATTAACTACATAAAAATTAGTAATATAATAATGTACTTTGTCAGTAATATCAATAAATGTATTAAGAGTCCATTAATAAAAAGAGAGAAAAAAACGCAGGTATATTGTAGTCCATTTCGTAGTACAATATAATAGAATTTTATTCTATAAATTATTTTAAGCAAATTTGCAAAGGTACCGAACATCTAACTTTCACGATGTCAAATAACGAAATGTCAAGACAAAAACCATTTATCGAGAACAGAAAACAGGGGAAAAAAAAAAAAGATATTAGGAAGGAGAAAGAGAATGTATAATGTTAGAATACAATTCAGGCAAAGAATCTGTGTCATTTTGTCTGTTTATTCCATGTTTTTGTTTTTTTAATATGGATCACTTCAGATATCAACTTTTATTATATGAAGGCTCTATATCTAATATGTCTATTTTATCCCATTTAAAGTTATGATTCAATACAGTGGTTAGAAATCACTGATGGAGATTTTGAACTTATATTAATATCCGAAACATGTTCATGCAATCTAGTCTTTAATTGTCTTGTTGTCTGGTCAACATAACTAACATCATAATCTTCACAAGATATTCTGTAGATTACATTCTGATTATGAAAGTGTTCCAACGCATCCTTTTCTCTTTTTATGAAACTTCTTAATGTGTTAGGAATGGTAAAAGTATAATAGTTTTATAAAAAATAGCTTTGACCTAATTAACAAACTTAAAGATGTTAAACTAGAACCAGATTCTATGTTGGTTTCCTTGGATGTCCCTATTTACTAATATACCTATAGATTTGACATCTGATAGTGTTATTGGAAGGTGGGATTCCATATCCAAGAAAACCAAAATTCCTTTAGACGAATTTTTGATTGCCTTTCGGATGGTTTTGAATTCTACGTGGTTTTGATTTCTACGGTTTTTATCTTTAATAAAAAATATACAAACAAATATTTAGGACCCCTATAGGGTCACCTTTCTCATGTGGGTGCAAATATGGTTATGTAAGACTTTGAAAAAATGGCTATCGGAATGCTGCCTGTCGGCTGTTATTTTATTATCGATACGTTGATGACATTATCTTAGTTGCTCTCCGTCTGAGAGTATTGGTGACATTTTGGATATTTAGTTGCACACTAGACTGCAGTTCACTATGGAGGTTGACACTGATGGAAAAATAAGTTTTTTGGATACCATGTTGATTATTTTTGGAATGGAATCTTATTTTTGATATATACCATAAAGCAACCTTTTCTGGTAGATTTCTTAATTTCCATTCACACCATCCACTTTATCATAAAAGAGGTGTAATTTATGGAGTTGTGGATAAGAGTTTTTGCTTGTGTCATCCGAAATTCCAACAAAATAATTTGACGCTATTAATATTTTTTTACAGAATGGATATCCTTTACATTTTATTTTCTCGATTATTCATAATAGAATTAAATATCATATTAACAATGTTAATTTGAATAAGAATAAGGATGACACAAAGAGATTTTTTACGATTCCATATGTCAATACAATATCTGAAAGACACCTATTGTTAACATGTTTAATTGTAAATTGGCTTTTACCATTCCTAACACATTAACAAGTTTCATAAAGAGAGAAAAGGAATGATGCGTTTGAACACTTTCATAACCAGAATGTGGTCTACAGAATATCTTGTGAGGATTGTGATGTTAGTTATGTTGACCAGACAACAAGACAATTAAAGACCAGATTGCATGAACATGTTTCGGATATTAATATAGATCAAAATCTCCATCAGTGATTTCTAACCACTGTATTGAATCATAACTTTAAATGGACATATTATTATACAATTTGTATTTTCTAACGGAACATGTTCGTCCTTATTCTACATACACAATCCGGAGGAACATTGTTTTCAATTACAACTTTTGTATAATTTTTATGTTATTTTGGAGCGAGATTAATAGTTGATACTGCGTCCGAGAGCGAATTTTTAATTAATTTTTATATATTTTATTCATGTAACATTTTCATTGTTATTTTTGCGTCACATTGAAAATGATCCAACAGGGATCGAAACGTTTGTGTTGTTTACTTGTTGACGGTCAAATTAAATTTCATGTTTTTAAATTTATGACATGTTTTATTTTATTTTTTAATTGATTAATACAAATTTGTTAATTTATGATGATTGTTTTAGGCTCGTAGCCCTTTGTCTTTTTGTTTATTTTAATTTATTGAGCCTTATCTTACCTTATTACTTTTATATATATATACATGTATATATATGTGTGTGTTATTTTATATATATGCATCAATAATTTATTAAATAAAATGTATATAAAAGACAGAATAGTGCAATTAAAATAATTATCTTCATTTGTATTCGTATATAAATAATATAATACGTTTCTTGTTTAGGAAGAAATTATTTCAACAAAATTGAAATAACTAATATCATATTTATTTTGTTATTTTTCCTCTCAAAAGAAAAAACTTTGATCAGGGCACGTAAGAACGTTTATTGATATGAGTAGGTCGATAATTCAGATCATTTCTATGATTCAGCGACGCGCTTTTTATGACAGCGCCGCAGAATAACGCGGAACTAAAATACTGCTCGGTTTCATGGCTTCGCGTCAATTTCACTCGTAATATACAAACGAAATTTTCGGATACTCTTTTCTCTTATACTAAAACCTTAGCTCGTTTCTAAAAGCATAGGATTGTTCTTTCAGGTTTTCTACAATTTACAAGCTACTTTTTATGAACGTGTAAGATCTGAAACTCTTATATGCAACACATATTGTGTTGACTACAAAAATCGATAACAAAACTGTAACTTCATTTTTCTTTCGTTTTTTTTTTGTATTCAAATATAGCTGGCGAATTGCGTTGTCGATACTTCAATTGTGGAGAAGGATTTTTCAATTCATAAACACAAATAAGAGAAAGGAGTCTTTAATAATTAATGGTAAAACAGGACACTCCAGCATCCCCTTAAGGCTCCTGATTAGTCGCGGCGGCCATGTTGATATCGTGACGTCATAAGCGAGGAATGACACGTTAATTTATGTTACGTGCTATTTGTAAATAAATACAATTTGGATAAATCTAATTTACGAGATCGTTTTAAAATAATTATAATGATGGATGAAAACTGTCCTTTCTTCTCTTGACAGTAAATGGTTGTAAAGGCAGTCAATAAATGGCACATAAAGTGAATCTATATTCGGGCAGAAATATAAGGTCTGACAATTGTTAAAACGAATACAAAATACGCTTTTACATACAAAATTTTAAGATAATTTTAGTTTTCGCTGATAATTATGACTTTGATAAGTATGAGACAAGTCACATTTTCACAATTTAGCAAATAATAACGAAATGGCGCGCAACATAAATTTCGTTATCAAAACATTATTATAAGTTCAGCCATTTATCGTGGTGCAACACATATACAAGCACGAGCTCATGTACGTGTGCTCGCTTTAGGCGCGCCGAGAGTGAACGAGACAGTGAGCTTCTTTTTACACTAGTCGCTTGTGTCAAGCGACCGAAAATGTTTTCTCCGCATTCTTGGCCTCCTTACGTTTTTTTTTTGGCCTCTTGACGGCCTTCGGCGTCAATAAGGGGCGAGAGACATTTTAAATAATATAAGTTTTAATAAATTGTAGTAATAGTGTGCCCTTTTCATTAATCCAAAATAGTATAAATCATGTTAAAACAGCTTCCGAGATATTTAATTGTTTATGATTTTTCATGCGCGTTATATACTTTCTTCATAAACTCGAGTAGCAAGAATAGGCCAGTAGAATCAAAATTTTACCGAAAAAAATTATAAATTAGCATTTCTCTTCAAGAAAATCTTCAGGAAGCCATCAGAAAAGAAATGCTTATGTTTGAGACCCGAGGCTTGTGACAGAAATGTGTAAAATAAAATCAAATAGTTGCAAAAAGCACGTTTTTCGCTTATAAAATGAAAGATATTGATTGTATGAAAAAAAATTTAGTAAAAAGGAATGTAGGTATTCGAAATATCTACAAAATGAGACGTGGAACATTAACCTCTAGGCGGCCGGGATGGCATCATATGGTGTCATCAATTTTGATTGTATAAAATGTATTTAAATATATAATATATATATATATTTTATATATAAATATACTCGTATTATATTTTATATATATTTTATCAAATTTAATTATGTAATATTGAAAAATTAGGTGAATAAACGTTGATTTCTGATATATGAAGTTTTTCAGAGCCTAAGATTTGTTCACTATAAACCTGTCTGCGGAAAACTTAATTTCTTCATCTTTGAGCAGTCGCACAGTAATTTACAGGAGTGCTTTTTCTTTTTCAAGAATTGCACTATCACGTACACTTAGTATCAAAACGATTTTTTGCAATTAAACTATTATAAAACGAAAAAGTAAGTATTTTTTTGTAAAAAAATGGAATAATTCCATTAATATGCATCAAATAGCCATTTGAAATATTCGACAGATGACATTTTTCTATGAATTTAAGGGGGGAAACCACAGTAGAGCACGAAAAAGTAAGTATATTTTCGGGAATTTTTTTTGGCTCAATGAAATGATCAATCAAAAATTTGTAAAATAAGCATTATAATATTATGAATGAAGTAGAAATAAGAATTTTTTCATACATTTTTGGTACAAAATGGCGGCTGTGCCGCACTTGTCCGATGGCGCCTATTTTTGAAGGAGGGACCATGGGCGGACATCTAGAGTCCTTAATTTTTGATCTGGAACAAAAAATGACAGTTTTTTAGGTTCTATATATCAATAGCTATGGAAGTACGTAGGATTTTTTCGATATATTAATTTTTCGCAAAACACGTTTTAAGGAAAACTTGCAAATTTAACAAAAAAAAACACCATAAAATTGTTGATAAAAAAAAACCATGTAATATAAAAAAAACAACCCTACGCACTTCCATAGAGAAAGGTATTCTGAATATACTGTCAAAATTTGAAACCGATCGGTAAAGATTTATTCGAGTTATGTGTCC
>NW_011627045.1:41194-70720 GCF_000204515.1 Acromyrmex echinatior | reverse complement strand
AGCGGGTGCACAGCACACATAACCTCTGGCTCTCCCCCGATGCCCGGGATATGCGTCAGGCATTTCCCCTCCGTTATCAAAAAAAAAAAGGTTAATGATTTCTATCTATATGTAATTTATATGTTTATTTCATTGACGCATTTATGAAGATTTTAAAAAGTTTTAGATTCATTATGCATATTTAACGTTTACTTAGGCTGCGTTCCCATCGAGAAAGAAACAGATATATATATATATATAGGGGCATTGTTTCTTTTATCATTTCGATGTTTTTTATCGATATGCCTGATTTGTATTAAAATACATATGTTGTTATATATATTTTATTATATAAAGTGAAGGTATCGAAAAAATGAAATTATGAAAGAGCATTAAGGTTGAGTTTCCACTGAGTGCGTCACGTATCGCGTCGTGAAAGAGAGAAAGAGAGAAATATATTAGGTGTTGGAATTAATTCGTAGCGTTTTACAAGTGATGGGAAGTACTTTCATTAATGTATTTTTTAATGCTCATGTGAAATAAATAACATTCTTTCATTAAAAAACGCTACGAATTAATTCCAACACCTAATATATACGCAATCCCTCTCTTTCTCTCCTTCGACGATATTTTAAAAGTTAAATAATCTGTCATGTAATGGCCTAGTTTACACCGAGCACTTGATACGTATTAAGGCTACGTTCCAAAACGTCCTCTCCGAGGAAAATTTTACTCAAAATACATACACGTAATATATACTATAGTGAAATCTTCCTCGAAGGACGTTTTAGAATGTAGCCTAGATATATTCACAAATCTCTTGATACACTTGATCTAAACGCTGGCGGATAATTTTGAACTGATACTTCTAAACCATGAGTATCAGACCAAGCTGATACGCGAATCAAATAGTATCAAAGAATCTCAGCGTGTTGTAAATTCTGGGTTCGTTTTGAATCGTATATTAAAATTCATCACTGCTTTTTAAGTTGATGTTAAAATTTAAGATTTTAATAAAAAGAAGTTTTACATCTTGAAAAGCAATGAAGACATTATGTCACCTAACCTGACTTGTTCTGAGGCAGATTGGTGAAAATAAGGACGTATCAAATATTTAATTCGCATCAGTTTGATACGCATACATATTAACCGATTTAACGGTATAAAAAGAGAATCGACAATGTGATTCATTAATGGCTGATAAGTTATGTATTAAGCCAATATTACATATATCGGTTTTATTGTCGAACGACGAATTTTCAAGCATGTTAATTGGTTACAAGACAGAGAGGATTTCGGATCTCCTATCAACAGGCTTGAAAAATTTATCGTACAATAAAAAACGGATGCATGTAATATTGGCCTAATAGATAACCATCAGCTGTTAACGAATCGCATTGTCGATTGCATGATAGATTATATAACCTTCAAAATACCACATGTATCATCTTACTGCTCTTTTATAATTCCATTTTCTTGATGTACCTTCACTTTATATATTAATAAAATATATTTAACAGTGTACGTATTTTAATACAAGTAGGCATACTGAAAAACATCAAAACGGTAAAAGAAAGTAATGCTCCTATATGTATACGATGTGACACATAAGACTGCGTTCTCATGGAGAAAGAAATCTATATCTTCATTCTATATCTTTTCTGTCAATATTCTGTTCCGCTGATTCTTTCTCCATGGGGATGCAGCCTAAGTAAACGTTATTAAATATGCATGATGAATTTAAAACTTTTTAAAATCTTCATAAATGTGTCAATGTATGAAATAAACATATAAAAAATTACGAAGACAGAAATCATTGACCTGGTAAAAAAAGCTATAAGCCGCTCGATGAACCATAACGCATTTGGATATGCGTACGTACGAATGTATATATTAGGAGGCCTTTATCTTAAATGTAGATAATTTATAAAACAAATGACAAATTTTTTAAAGACGTATAAAATCATGTGGTGTCCAATAATGCGATGTCTAATATTGCGGTGTCCAATCGTGCGTGTCCAATAATTACGTGTCCAAAAGAAGGTCACCCGGTCTAATATAAACAAACGAATATGCTTCGCATATATTCCTGATTTTAGAAACTAAATTTCTCGTCTGTACGAATACTTTTTGAGCATTCAAACAATACAATTTTTAATTTTTGCTTATTTTTCAGATGATATATTTTGTATAATTAATAGACATCTTTTTGGTATATATAATTTTAAGAAATATACAGTCTATTTTATTCTTTATGAATAAATGGTTAATTATCCAACAAGAAATGATCATCAATTCAGCGTCGAATTGACGTCAAATTGATGTTGAAATCATCATATTTATATCTATTCGACATCATTTCGAATCATGACTCATTTCTCGCTGGATAATATTTACTTTTTAAAAATAAAGTTTTTTTTTAAATATTTTTTTCTGTACGAATACTTTTTGTATTCACTGTATGTAAAAAGGGGATGCGGAAATTCTCTCCATTGTAAAAATTAGCATCAACTTTACAAAGTTTCCGAATTTTCTAAATTGATCGACAGAATGTTCTAGAACAATGCTCACTACACGCAGCTCTGAGTGACACCCCCCTCACCGAGAGATGTCACCCCTCAGGATATATTGTATATAAACAGTCCTCTCAGGATTTACCGTATTTTATTTCACAGCAGCCGAACGCTATAGATCTCTGAAAATTGGTAGAATTTCAAAAGCAAAGTACTTAGCATTTTTCATTGTCTCTGCGGACATTGTACCGCGCCGCGTACTTCCGTAACTCTTTGATGTTATGGGATCAAGTTTAAATCATTTCGAATTAATTAGAAATTTGTTCTGGATAGAATCCATTATTATAAATTCTTACTCCAAACGTATAATTAATTTGTTGTTCGATACATTCATTAGTAAAGTTATTAAGTGCAAATATTATCTCTCATTAAAACTCGATATATAAACAGATCGCGATCGAATTGAACAATCCTATTCCCTGAAAGAACGGATCTCAAGAATCAAACCGTTCTCTCCGTAATAAATAAACTGGTACAATAGCGCTTCTAATTATGAGCTGCTTTGTCTTAACTCCGACCCTGCTGAGTAACGTGTTCCAAAGGACTGACTTCTCTCTTTCTCTCCCCCTTTTTTTCTTTTTTTTTGCACAGCTCTGTCACGAGTACTAATTGCATAAGTGACAATTGCGCCAAGAACGTGCCAGAAAATATCAAAAGTTAAACCGAGATATTGCCGAAACGAATTTATTAAATATAATTAATATAAAAGAAGACCCTGAGTAAGAACTATAAACAGTAGAAACACGGACGTAAGACGCAGATAACAGCGTAACCCGAGAAGCGCGACTTACTACAATGGTGAATCAGCGAATTCTAGGTGCAGCAGACGACATGCAACATGCGATTAGCAGCGTTAATGTCTGACAAATTCATATGTAACAATTGTAATCGGATAAATGTCCGAAAGCGAAAACAATCGCGACAAGTTTAACACTCCGATACCTTCGCAAATATGCAGCGAGCCTGTACCAAGGCGTCCGAGAATCAAACGATTAAGTCCTGTACGTATTGTCGAAGGAGCCGTGCGAGATATACTCGACAACGTACGCCATGTTTTAAAAACGTGATATTCAAGCGACAATGCATTTGATTCGGAATCTCTGAATATCGGTGAATGTGTATTTCCATTCGTGAATTTAGATCAAAGCTTATTATACGCAAATAATAGGAGCGAGCAAGGGGAACCGAGAGCGAATTATTTGAACCTTCACGCACAAATTCTGCACCAGGAAAAATGTCGACGTTACGCGGAAATGGTGACATCGCGAACGATGTAGCAAACGCAATAATAAATGAAAAGATAGGTCGTCGTAAAAACGCTATAGGTGAACCGCGTGAATCACAAACACCAACAAAATAATCAAGAAAAACTGTTAGATAGAATGATAGACGCAATCACAGGATTGCAAGACAGATTAAGTAGGATAGAGATAGCACATTTCGAACGTAAAAACTTCAGATTTACTTGATGATAGAACACTAAACGTAATGTATGGACAAACGTAAGATGACGTGCGTAAGTTAAAAAATCGATCCATGGAATATCTACGATACGTTTTTTTTGAAGATTAACGGAGAATATTAAAGAAATGACGCGACAACTATAATATATAAAAAGATACACTCATGCAATCAGCAGTCGAATTTGAAGTTTTTTTAATATTAGTATACTAGGCCGATTCTGGATTAATTCGTATTAGTAAGTATACGTATACGCGGTATGTGTATGTGTGTGTATGTGAGAGAGGATCCGAGAGGGGGAAGTACGTGGCGTTCGAGGAAGAGGATTTGACGTCATTAGGCGAGGGGATCGACGTCACTGGGCAAAGAGACCGCGGGAAAAAAAACAGGATCCACCATGTTATTCTCTCTCTTCTATCCATTATAAGGTGCAGTTCTCTCCCTTCAATTCGTTGCGGCCCTATACTTACTCATGCTCTCTTTCTTCCTCCCGTTGCAATCTCATACCTACCATCCCTTCCTCTCGTTACAGATCCATATCTACTATATTATTCGCGTTCTCTTTTCTTCCTTCATTGTATTCTCTCCCTCGTTGTCTTTTCTTCTCGATTTTATTAAGATAGATATACATTTAATGATTTTTAAATATGACTTAACGTTTAAATATAATCATTTTTTTTTAGTTGTAATGAATGCCTTATCAACTAATATACGGAGTATGACGAAGGAATGGTATAGGGACAAGGAGTAAATAATTTTAAACATAAAGTAATATTTATTAATATTTATTTTTTAATATTCACATTTTTTTATTCGTGTAACGTATGATATACAATTTGATCCGAAGCGTATGCTACTAATTCACATTCAAAGGAAACTTTTATCACAAATATTGTGCAACATATTTACAGCATCACGTTTATTATACACATTCTTGATCTAAATATGAAATAAAATGTTTAAATTTCTCACTCGTGTTATACACATTCTGAGATAGCTAAATATATATGCTCGACACAATGTTCGAGTATGAAAAGCAAGGTTGATGGCATCATATACAAACATTTACTGCATAATGATAATTTTACTTTGTATGTACCCTACAGTTTACAAAATTCTACATTTAGACCTTGAATTAGGGATGATGGCGTAATTACAGATCGCAGGATATCGCTCAATATCCTCGCGTTTGTCGATGAATGCCTTTCATGTTGCGTGAGATAGGATTATCCGATTATCTCGAGTATCACCAATTGCAATTTTCATATGGGATAGTTCTACGCTGATTCCTATGTCTACCAGGTGTATGCATAAGTTTTTTCCGGTTTAACTAAGAGATGGCGCCAGCGAAAAGTACACAGCGTATTAATTTGACACATACGCCATTTTGTTCGTCTGACATTTAACTACAAACACACACAAGTTGAGTCCGCCAAAAACTAGCGTCTTTGTTTTATCGTTCAGTGATCATGTCGAGTTTTGTGCCTGAAAAAGAACATTTGCTGCACGCATTGCTTTTTTTATTTAATCAAAAGAAAAAGGCTGTTGAAAGTCATCGTTTGCTGGTAGAAACATATGGTGAACACGCTCCATCGATTAGAACATGTGAGACATGGTTTCGACAATTTAAAAATGGTGATTTCAATGTGAAAGACAGTGAGCGCTCTGGTAGACCACAAAAATGCGAAGACGAGCAATTGCAGGAGTTATTGGATGAAGACCCAACTCAAACTCAACGGCAATTAGCAGAAGCATTACATGTATCACAAAAAACAATCAGCAGACGTTTACGAGCAATGGGAAAGATCAATAAACTCGGTAAATGGGTCCCACACAATTTGAATGAACGTCAAATGGAAAATCGCAAAGTCACTTGTGAAATGCTGCTTCAACGCTACGAAAGGAAATCATTTTTGCATCGAATTGTGACGGGTGACGAAAAATGGATTTATTTTGAAAACCCGAAGCGGAAAAAATCGTGACTTTCATTTGGCGAAGCCGGTCCATCAACATCAAGGCCAAATCGCTTCGGCAAGAAGACCATGCTCTGTGTCTGGTGGGACCAGAGCGATATTGTGTATTATGAACTCTTGAACTCGTGAAACCGTTAATACACAACGCTATCGCCAACAAATGATTAATTTAAACCACGCATTAATCGAAAGACGACCGGAATGGGCCAGAAGACATGGCAAAGTGATTTTGTTACACGACAATGCCCCGTCTCACACAGCATAAACCAGTGAAAGACACATTGAAATCGCTTGGATGGGACATCCTTCCGCACCCGCCGTACTCCCCAGACCTGGCGCCATCTGACTATCACCTCTTTGCATCAATGGGACACGCGCTCGCAGAGTAGCACTTCAGCAATTTCGAGGAAGTTGGAAAATGACTCGACGAATGGTTTGCCGCAAAAGACAAGCAGTTTTTCTGGCATGGTATTCATAAATTACTTGAAAGATGGGCGAAATGTGTAGAAGCCGATGGCCAATATTTTGAATAAAAAAAAATTAATTTCCCTTGAAAATTACGTTGTTTTTTTTTACCAAAAAACCGGAAAAAACTTATGCATACACCTGGTAAATATTTATAAGCTGCAGGCGTTAATGAGTATTTCCTTCCTAAGATGTAAGGAGTATAGCGAAGTTTCGAATGAAAAGATACACTGTAAAAAGAAATAGAAAATAAGCGATACGTAGAAAAATGTATAATATACAAAATATGTGCACAAAATTTTTTATGTAATTGAACACAAACTTACTGTCTCCCGCGTGCTTCATCCTGTTGAATCGGAACGTAATAGCTTGAGATTTTTTTTCGGAGAACTTAGCGATAGCTGTCCGTCGAATCCATCTGAAAGATTGCAATAATATTGTTCAGGTTCTTCTTTTGAATTGTTCTCCCTTTCACATTTTTTTACATATCCCAAAGTGGGGGTTTTTTTCTTTTTAGATACTTTATACTTCGAAGAACAGTTGCGATATGGTTGAAGGATACCAGATATGGTATCGAGTAGTAAGTGCCATAAATGTATTCAATTAAATTGATTCGATTATCTAAGTTCACAGCAGCATGTATTAGTATTGCGAGTAAGCGCGTTTCGCAATCCAAGTTCTTTACCGCGAATCAAATGCATCATCGACGAACAATATTGTTTATTCATTTTTTACACAGAGTAACGGAAATTTACAACTCTCAATTATAAATGTTTTAAAGTATATATAATACCCTCACAAATGTTTCTTCTGCGATGGCCGTAGTGGAAACTAAGATTGATCCATTCGAATGGCACGTATCATAAGAATGCACTCTGACCATATCGAATCTTGTTTGTCTAAAGTGATCATATCAAATCTTTTTAATCTTTTTTTATTACACCAATAATGTACATCTGTTCCTACACTTTTTTCATATAAGAATTTTTAGCGTATCGCTGCGATTACATAAAATCACCCTTCGAAAACGTTCAAACATGTTAAAAACACATTAAGACACGCAGCGTATTAAAGAAATGACAACTATATAAGGCATATAATTTTGCTTATACCGTTTTTTTCCGAAATTCGAGGCTTTATTGTAAAAAACTGGTTATACATTTATGATTCAAAGTATTGTCCATCGCTGGCCACTACTTTCTCCCATCTTTCGGGCAGCATACGAATCCCGCGTCGAAAAAACTGATCATCTTTTGAGGCGATCCACGAATCGATCCAATTTTTTCCTTCTTCATAAGACCGGAAGTGCTGGTCAGCCAGGCCGTGTGCCATTGATCGAAACAAGTGATAGTCAGAGGGAACAATGTCTGCAGAATACGGCGGGTGGGGTAGGACTTCCCATTTCAACGTTTCCAAGTATATCTTGACCACTTTCGCAACATGGGGTCGAGCATTGTGCATGCTGCAAAATTACTTTATCGTGTCTCTCTTTGTATTGCGGCCGTTTGTCTTTCAATGCTCGGCTCAAACGCATCAATTGCGTTCGATACTGATCGCCTGTGATTGTTTCAGTCGGTTTTAACAGCTCATAATATATTACGCCGAGCTGGTCCCACCAAATACAGAGGATGATCTTGGAGCCGTGAATATTCGGTTTGGCCGTCGACGTGGAAGCATGGCCAGGAACTCCCCATGATTTTCTGCGCTTGGGATTATAATGAACCCATTTTTCGTCACAATACGATGCAGAAAGCCCTTCCGTCTTTGCCTTTCAAGCAGCTGTTCACAAGCAAACAAACACCGTTTAACATCTCTCGGCTTCAACTCGTACAGCCAATTTCCTTGCTTCTGAATTATTCCCATGGCTTTGAGACGTTTTGAAATGGCTGGTTGAGTCACTCCTAATGATCGTGCCAATTCTTTTTGATTTTAACAAGAGTCTTGATCAAGTAATGCCTTCAATTCTGCATCTTCGAAAACCTTCTCTCTTCCACTGCTATGCTGGTCTTCGACGTGAAAATCACCGTTCTTGAAGCGTTGAAACCACTTACGACACGTTCTTTCACTAATAGCGGCTTCACCATAAATATTTGAGAGCATTCGATGAGCCTCAGCCGCAGATTTCTTCATATTGAAGCAGAAAATTAAAACCTCCTGCAAATGACAAGAATTTGGCTTGTAAACTGACATTTTCAATCGAGAATAACTTTATGATGCAGACACAAATCGACTAATGTTTCTATGGAGTTGTTGACAGATGCCCAAGTTTATTGTGTGATGTCTATGATCTATTTATTTCGATCACTACTTACCGCTAAAGCCATCTATACGAAAAAGGTATAAGCAAAGTTATACACCTAATAGTATATAAAAATGAAAAGTATACTCATGTAGTCAGCAGTCGAGTTTAAAGTTCTTTCAACGTTATATCGTTGTTATATGTTTGGGTATATTTAATGGAAAAATGAATTTTGCACCTCACGAGAATGAAGTGATAAAAGAAGAAATAAATGATCAACATGAAGAAATGTCTGAGAAAGATCATGCTCTGTCAAATGATTCGTGTTTCGGCAGTGACATGGAGAACAATGATGATAAAATTGAAGTAATATATTGAGATTTAAATCGAGCTCAAAACATCTTACGTCCTGTGAAAAAGATGTGTGCTGCATTGAGTTCTATTACACTGATGTCATAGAAGATATTGCTTATCATGCATCGTAAGAATAAAACAATTAATTTTTATGTCTTCGTGCCGTTCAAAAACATGATACCGACGTATGTGTGATTCTCGAAGGTTCGGAATGTAAAGATTTTCTTTATCAAATAATGCCATGTAATACAGGGTCCATTATAAAAGTAATGCGCATTTTCTGGGAAAAATAGATTTATTGATCGTAGCGGTACAAATGCTCAAAATTCTTTAAAATCCTCTCCCCCTGAATCAATACACCTGCGGAGACGTGTCTGCCACGCCTGGAAGGCACGCTGAAACTCCTCGACGGAAATGTCTCTTAGGAACGTTGTATTATAACATGCTTTTGGATATTTTCCACGGACTCCCAATGCTTTCCTTTCAGCTCTCTCTTCAGACGAGGAAACAAAAAAAAGTCGCACGGAGCCAAGTCGGGACTGTAAGGGGGCTGGGGGACCACCGGGGTGTTGCTCCGGGCCAAGTAGTTGGCAACGATGAAGGCCGTGTGGCTGGGGGCATTGTCATGGTGGAGCTTGATCGTGTCTTTGATGTCAGCCCTCACGCGCGCGACCCGGCGTTTCAATCTCTTGAGCACCTCCAGGTAGAAGGCTGAGTTGACAGTTTCTCCCTACGGTACAAACTCAAAATGGACGATTCCTCGGACGTCAAAAAAGACAATGAGCATCGTTTTGATGCGAGACTTGCTCATTCGTTCCTCCCGGCCCTCCTTGAACGCCTTGTGCCATCTCCCGGACTGTGACCTTGAAATGCAGTCGTCCTTGAAGGCCTCTTGAAGCATCTGAAATGTTTCGGTTGCATTCTTTTCAAGTCGCACGCAAAACTTGATGGCGTATCGCTGTTCAAGCTCCATCGCGCCGTGTTACAAAGTCGAAAAACACACTTCACGCGGAGGCACGTCTTTCCACTCAGACTGTTAAGAGCAAACTGGCGACCGGCTGGGAAGGACAGACCCCCCACCACATTTCCCGACCCATTTTACCCCGCTGCGATGGATATTCGCGTCACAAGAAAATCATGCGCATTACTTTCATAATGGACCCTGTATGTATCCTATTTGCACACAGTGATACAAGGTGTTGTGAAAGTTTTGTCAAACATACAAAAAACGGTTAAAAATATATATATTTTTCTAAAACTTTTTTAATAAAAAGATTGTGAAAAAATATGGATATAATATGGAGCAAACGGAGCATAATCTGGAACAAGCCGCTCAGTTGAATACGCGAGAAGAATTTCTTGCGTGGGAACAACAATGCAACAATTTCATCGAATCGCTGGAAGAACAAAACATTAAACGTCCGCAATTACCGATGTTAGACAATCGTTAATCGCTCGTATCGCGCGACTCGAAAGTTTAAGTTAAAAGACTTTAAAAGATTCGGTGCGTGGACATTTCATACAAGTGGATACCGGATACAGCGCGGGACTCAGATGGAGCGAGATAGATATCGCGTTCGAAAGCCGTATACTGACCGGCGCGATAATAAACTCTGGACACATCGAATCGCGCCAGTTTCTTGAAGACGCGAGAGAGATTGAGCGTATGCAAATTGTTATGCAGAGACTTAACAATATTAAAGTAAACATCGTGTTTAATGGTGAATTTATATCAGGTGATAAACGAGCGAATAAAGTGTCAGTACGAAAAACTATGAACTCTTTAATTCGTCCGCTTTACAAGAATGGTCGCGCATTGTCGAGCCCATCTTAGCATCGCTCGAGAAATTTCAGGAGCGCGATAGCGGATAGATGTCGCATATCTTAAATTTGATTGTTAACATAAACAAGTACAATCCATTGCATGTGGGATTAAGTTATCGAGGGAAATTAAAATGAAGAAAACGGTAATCAACGTGTAATCTTTAGACAATGCATGTTTTGCCTGATCGGTGACAGCCGCTCTACACCCGTTACTAACCCGTTACACCCTACTTAAAGTAATACAAATCGAAAGTTATCATATCCACATTATACGACGGTATTAAAGACATCCAGTTTCCAATGACGTTGACTAAAATTAAAAAATTTAAAAATCACATCGACATCTCCATCAACGTGTACGGTTTCGAGAAGCAAAAAGAAATGACGATTCTTTATTTACGGCTCACCGATATGAAGACGGACAAGCACGTCAATTTGCTTTATGTGTAGGATCTATAGAACAATAACGTGGAGCATTTTGCATGGATCAAAGATCTGTCCTGCCTTGTAAGCTCGCAACTCAGCAAAAAAGAGTAAGAAGTATTTTTGCGACCGATATGTATAATTAAAAATTACGTAAAAATTTATTTGTAATAAAAAAAGTTCTTTGAGAAAATAATAAATTATACGTTCTTTTTTCAGATGCTTACATTATTTTAGCTTGAATGCAAAATTGAAGATCCACGCAATAGACTGCGAAAAACTAAACGACTGTGCCATCAGGTTACCGAGCGAAGACGACAAGTGGTTGAGCTTCGAGAACTACATCAGGAAGGAACGTGTCTCGTTCATAGTCTACGTCGACTTGGAATGCATCCTGGAAAAAACGGAGAGGGATATAGAAACGTCCATCTACACGTACCAACATCATCGGGTATTTAGTTTAGTATATTATGTTCGCTGTTCATACAATGATTCGTTGTGTATATATAAGTTTCATCACGGTAACAATTGCATCGCGTGGTTCGCCAAGGAACTTAAAAATTTAGCGTATAAAATAAAGATTATCTTGTCCACTAACGTTAATATCAGATTTTATACGAGATGATATGATAAATTTTATCAGTGCTATGCACTGCCACGTATGTGAAAAATCTTTTGCACCGGATGACACGCGGATACGGGATCATTTCCACTTGATCGGGCGATACAGAGGTCCCGCGCATTCAAATTGCAACTTGAATTACAGAAATTCATATTGCATTCCTATAGTTTTTTATATTGTAATTTATCGGGATATGATGCGTATTTTATTATCAAGGATATAGCTATTGCGTATAAAGGATGAGTAGATATATTTCTTATAACAAAAGAAAAATATATTTCCTTTACCAAACATATCGACGACACTGCAAATAATAAGAAAAAGATATATAAATTTACGTTTTATTGATTCTTGTTAATTTCTCAGTACCAGTTTAGAAAAATTGGCGTCGTATCTCGATAAAGATAAATTGAAAATTACACGGTCAGAATTTTTCAACCTCAGCGCGGAAGATTTCGATCTTCTCACACGCAAAGGCATATTTCTGTACGAGCACATTGACTATGTCGAAAAGTTTAGAGGAAACCGAGTTACCATCGCGCAAATTATTTTATAGCTCGCTGACGAGGTGATACCGTATCCGAGAGTGATTACGCGCACGCTGTCAACGTGTGGCAACGGTTCTCCATTCGAACACTCGGTGAAGATAGCGATCTATATTTAAAGACAGACATTTTGTTGTTAGCCGACGTTTTTGAAAATTTCCGTAACAATTGCATCGCGAATTAGAGGCTCGACCCCGCGTATTATTATTAAAACACTACCGGGTTTTATATGGGATGTTAAAACACGAATAAAATTCGAACTTCTTATGGATATCGACATAGTCATGTTCATCGAACGCGGTATACGTAGAAATCTGTTGAGTCAAACAGTTCAAACAGATATGCATGGGTTAATAATAAGTACAAGCAGTCGTACGATCGAAACTGTCGATGTATCTTATGTACTTTGACGTTTAGAACTTGTACGGTTGGGCAATGTATCAACCATACGCCGATTTTCGATGGGTTGACGATGTAGAAAATTTTGATGTTCCGACTGTCGCGACAGATTCATCTACGGGTTATGTTCTCGAGGTAGACTTATAGTATCCGCAACATCTTCACGACGTTCGCACAAACCTACCATTCTGTCCGAGAAATCACCCGACACAAGCGAGAGAAAAAGCTCCTCGTTATGTTGATAAGAAGCATTACGTAATTCATTATCGTTATCGTAATCTACAACAATGTACTCGTCTCAAAATCGCAAAAATTTACCGCGTACTACAATTCGCACAATCTCCATGGCTTCGCGAACTCAATATGAATTTTAGAACTCTTGCCAACAACGAGTTTGCGAAAAATTTGTATAAATTAATGAATAATGCTGTATTTGGAGAATGTGCGCAACCACGTCGACGTACACGTTGGGGAGATACGATGTGGAGGCAATGATCACGAAATCAAAATTTCATAGTAGAAGTTTTTTCGTAGAGAATCTAGTCGCAATAGAAATGTGTAAACTCGAGGTGAAATTTGACAAACGTGGGTATGTGTATCCTCAATATATCCAAGACATGTTTGTATGAATTTCACCATATGGTACCGCAGTTTCGCGAAAATTGTAAATGTTACACTAATATGGATAGTCTCATTTACTACATCGAATGCAACAACGTCTACGATATTATGAAACGTGATATCAACCGATTCAATACTAGCGATGGTGCGATCGACAATGCGTATTGTATTCCGCTAGCTAATAAAAAAGTTCCGGGCTTAATGAAAGATGAAAACAACGGCACGATCATGACCGAATTTGTCGGACTTAGAACAAAAATATGCTTTGCGCGTCGATGGGAAGAAAGATACAAAGAAGGCAAAAGGAGTCAAAAGTAACGTTATAGCGAAATTGATAATATTTGATGGTTACATGTGATGTCTAAATAACGAAGTTGAAATGAAGCACAGGCAATCGTGTACATAAGATGGAAATTGCACGAAGTATACACGATATCGGAAATGAAAATTGCTCTAAGTCCGTACGATGACGAGCGTACATTGTGCCAGATTCTACAGACACACTGCCATGGGAACATTATAAAATATTACTATATAAAAGAAAAGAGAAATAAGTAAAATGAATCTCATTTTTTTTGTACACTTATGTATTTGTAATAAAAAACTTATATTTGTATGGTTATATTATGTATCTTTTTAATTAAAAAAATCTCAATTACATGTTTACATATTGTAATAAATATATACTGATATATAATTCATAGAAATACATTTATTTATAACACTTTGTCCTTATGTATTCATGAATTGTGCGAATTATCAAATCCATTTCATGTAAACGTCATTCTCCTTTTTGCGCAACACTTTTTCAACTAGATATACGTAGGGATTAGCGACGCGATGTAACCTGTACTCGTAGAATCCTCCAGCGACCAGTTTTCCGCGATAATCTTGCAGAAGATGTCACGGGATCAGTTTTCTGTACTTTGACGATTCTAAATACCTCCGTGGTTCAATTTGGCGTGTAACCTTTCTCAAAGATCGTTCGATCTTTCTCGATCAATCGTTTTGAACTTGCTCACATGTACTGAATCATTCACTTTGAATCGCTAGAGTGTGATCTTTACGCTACTGTACATCGTGTTTAAAAGTTTGTTGGCGATTGTGGGAATCACATCGATAGGTCGCATACGGATAGTTCGATGTTTTTATGCATTGTACTCTGACACGAGACGCGATAGCAAGTCGATCCATTTGTAATTTCTATTGTGTGTAAATTGTTTCCACATATCGTTTTTCAATGTACGATTGAACCGTTCGACGACCGACGCCTTCATTATGGAATATGTTGAATAATAATTTATGTTGTGTTTTTTCAAGAGTTTTATGTTGTAAAATTCTTTTCCGGTATATATATCGGTTTGCAAATCTTCCGGGTATCTTCTATCGTCTCGAATTATCTTTGCTATCGCTGTAGCCATCTCTTTCTTTGTTTTGAGCAATACGGCCCATGTATGCTTACTCAACACATCAATAACGATAAAAATGTAGTGGTAATCTTTGTTGAATCCGTGTATAAGGCATTTTGATCACATCTGCCTGCCACAAGTCATCGTATCCGTAAACTATGATACGTCAGCGTGGAAAATTTTTTCTCGCTGGAGCGTGCAGTTCTTCTATCAGTCGCCACTTTTTAAAACTTTTCTTCTCAGACATTTTTTTTGTCATGATATACAATGCAAAAAAATGTTATAAAGATCTTACGCAAACTTGATCTTGTCGATTAATGTTTCGGCGTCGACTAAAATTACTGCGTATTCTTCGTTTTATAATAAGGCCAGCTTCATGAAGCTCCTCAATGGATAATGGATAAGGTTTCGTTATCGTGGGTTGTGACCTGCCTGACACGAAGCCAAACAATCGAAGACAATCCACATGTTCATTGGGATCGTTCCAATGAACATAATAGATTTTCTTTTCATTTAGGGTTATGGCATGCGGTATCACATCTTTTGCGACTTTTTTTACCTAACTTGTTGTTTAGTTTCCTGGCGCGTGGTATGACCGTTTTAACTTGTATTTTACGTGACACCAAGTGCTATTATATTCTTATATTTGTATCTTTTGCTACCTATTGGATTATCCGCTTAATGACTGCGCCTATGAACATTCGTTGCCAGCAGTATATTTTTATATGTTAGTTTATCATTCTCTGTGTAAATGTCGTTGGGAATTCTTTTGAAAATTAATTCATACTACACAGGTATATTTGTACTTTACTCCATTTACGATCACGAAATTACTCGTGTCTAAATCGAATTTTTTATCACCAAGCATCGTGCCGTTCTCTCGTTAAGATATACGCCATAAACGTGATCGATCTCCTTTTCTCTATCGCCACCGAGAAGCATGTTTACGTATTTTTGTCCCAGCGGCCCCAGTTGATTATGTAACTCTTCACGAACTTGTTGCATTTACAAAAGACTGTTTAACTAACGTTTCAAGTGGTTCATTGGGCGTTTCATAAACATCTTCAAGGAAACTAAGAGAGAATGTAAATGTTCGTATGATAATTTGCGTGATGAAGAATTAAATGAATCCGACATGACAATCGGTTCTTTCGTTCGTTGCTTTTTAGGCGATGGTGTTAATTGAAGCTTTATTCATCCAGAAATCATCATCATCATTTCCGTTATCTTCAGGTTTCCGTTTTTTAATAATTTTATTCTTTGCAATATTTACTTCTTTCTTAATTGACTGAGATTTCTTGCCAATGATGTTTTCGAAAATTTGTTTCGATGATAGGCTAAAAATGTCTCTTCAGCGCTATTTCTTCGTTTATTTTACCGATTTTCAAAGCACAATACTTTTTACGAATGGAATCATTGGTTTTTGCAATCTGCTTCACTATCCTCACGCTCACGATCCTTTAGTTTCTTGCTGCTATTCATATTGTATTCGAGAGAGAACGTTGCGTAATTGATGTATCGACAACGACTATTCACATTACGGTACTGCCGTATTCATTAAATCCTTTTCTGTATCGTTCATTTGTGAGCGCACTGTCTTTGTCTATCATTACAAATTCATACTTTTGCTGTCAATAGCAGCGACACAGTTCGCAGAAATCCTCGTAAGATATGTCGATATTTACATGGTCATTATATACATGTTTCAGATTGGTACTATCCTATTTGAACAGGATCAACAGATTTGCATTATCACGTATAAGATGCTTCGGTATCTTTGCATGTCTGACAAAGATAGAAACAGTCGACATTCGCATGTCGCAAAGTACTCTCTGATCGCGTCTTGCTTCGCATGTTACGTCGTCAAAGATAAAAATGGAATTTGGAAGCACCTCGTTCGATAAAACGACATCTCTATTATTGGAGAATGTAAAATAATCAATTTCTTCAATCGGAGTTAATAAATTCTCCAAGTATCGATATTTTGGCTGTTGCAATAACTTTGAGTACACGTTCTCGAAACATACGTGGACTTTCCAATAAACTTATAAGCACGTTTGTTTTGCCGTAGTTTGATGGATAATATAATATCACGTATAGAAATCGGCAACATGTTTCCATGCTTGCGCATTTCTTTTTCAGTGTATTTTACTGTCGACATTAATTACTTTGATTGTTTGCGATTGTAGCACGAATTTCATATCTTCACCCCCTCCATGATACTGATATAAACTGAAAAAATTGCACCGAGAGTGGACCTATTTATAAGCACTATATTTAGAAGCACGTAGAGCGAAACTGTTCACTATTGATAATGTTTCTTATTGTGTCGGACAACTGTGATATACATAGTTTAACCGCCAAAGAGTTGGAATACCGAAAATTATTTTGTTACAAAACTTTAAAAAATTACATAGATCAACTGTGGGACAGATTAAGCATATAAAAGCTGATTCAGAAGTTCAGTAATATCATCGGTGCTTGGATTATTATAATTTGCCTTGTCATCGATCGCATATCGATGGCACCATTTATAAAAAATTGCTGTGCATATCAACTATAAAAGGCTGCGGCTTTTTAAATTACGCAATAAATGCATTTCCATTCGAATTACATATCCGTGGATATCAATTTTGCGGTCCAAGAAAGCATTTAGAAAAGCGATTGATTAGAGGCGATCGAGGCATTAATCCGTTGAACTCGATGTGTCGCAAACATGACATAGCTTATTTACAGAACAAAGATCTCGCGAAGCGAAACGACATGTAGCTGATAAAATACTCGCCGAGAAGGCACGGAAACATATTACTGTGACAGACTCTCGGAGAGAGAGAGCTGCCACTGCTGTTTGGGCAGCTATGCAAGTCAAGACGAAAATCGGTGTGGGTTTGAAAACAAAGAAGACATCAACGAAAAAGCGAATACTTCCGAAACGATTACTTAGCGAAACGCGACGGTTTCTTACTTATTCTACCACTGGGAGTCATCGGCTCGCTGGTTGACGATGTGGCAGGAGTCGCAAAAACAATAAACGACAATAAAGCCACGCAGCGTCAATTGGAAGAATCGAAACGTCATAATTGTGTCATAGAAGGTCATGGAATTTACTTCGCTCTGTACAAGCGTGGACGAGGGATCTCAACAGAGAAAACTAAAAAAAAATAAAAAAAAAGGACAAAAAACGATAAAAATGCCTAAGGGCATTACAACTACAGGGTGGGCCATCTATTGGTACGTTTTTGAATTTCGTCGTATGGCAACACCGAACGAGCTACAGACCCGAAATTTTGACAGTTTATTAGTCATACCGTCCGCGGCACGAAACAACATGTTTTCTCTTGAAGAGCGTTTTGAAATTTTAAAAACTTATTTTCAAAGTCAGTGCTGTGTCGCCGAAACTGTACGAATTTTGAAAAGAAATATGGGTCGTGATAGAGCACCCACCGAAGGAGCTATACGCAAATTGGTGAGGAAAGTTCGTGAGAAAGGGATGTTAGTGGATGACATTATATTACGACTGTTTTGAGTGAAATTGGCGCCGAGGTAGTCCAAAATGTCATTAATAATTGGGGTGACCGAATGGCATACTGTAAGGCCAGTAGAGGGAGCCACATGAACGAAATCGTTTTTCATTCTTGACGCGGATACTTTTAGCTTCACAACAAAAAAAAAATTAATAAAAAATATCAATGTATGCTCATTTGATCGCATTTTTAAAAACGTACCAATAGATGGCCCACCCTGTACCAACGCAGAATTGTATTAGGTGTTGGAATTAATTCGTAGCGTTTTACAAGTGATGGGAAGTACTTTCATTAATGTATTTTTTAATGCTCATGTGAAATAAATAACATTCTTTCATTAAAAAACGCTACGAATTAATTCCAACACCTAATAATAACTGGCAAAACTTATGCACATTCCATATTTTAGAGGTATTTTTTTGGATACTATCTTACCAATGGGAAGAGTATATTACCGAAATGAAAGCAGTATCGTAAATTTGTATAATGTCGAGGGACCAGGTGCTCACTAATTGGTGCATGCGAAGCGAGGAAGCGTGCTGTTTACTTTGATAATTTTGGCATTCTTCGACCATCAAAGGAAAGGTGCGATATTTGGACGTAACGCAAATCGAGTATAATCACACACGCCTTATCAACGATCAAAGTAACTGTGGATAACTGTGTCTGCAGTTTTACAGACGATTGATGATCAATTTAAGAATTGACATTGCACTTTTTCAACTCAGTATTCATTCAAACATGTCACTGACATTTATGTTTACCGTCCTCGCGGCCTGCTACTTTCCGGCCGATAGATTTGAGCGATGGCGATTACGAGTTCGGTCTGGACGAGGACGAGGACGGGCTTTGAAACTTATCATACGATATCTAATGTAAATTCATTGAATAATAAATTTTACTTTGACGAAGGTACTTGTCATTCCAGAAGGATCGTACGAAATACGTGACAAACGAATACCTAAAACGTGCAATTTTACAATCTCGTCCCAACAATACTGCCAGAGAGAAAACGCTTCGCAAAGAGGATGAAGAGTATCCATTGATTATTCGCGCTAATAATAATACAATGAATAGATCAAATGCGCTTATCGAGTAAATTTCATTAAACCTTACAACATTGAATCACTATTAGGATTTTCATCGAATCAAGTGTTGGAACCAGGACAAATGGCATGAATCGGATGAATCAATAAATATCATCAACGTAAACATCATTCGCATTGAATGCAACGTGACCGCATACAGCAACGACAAGTGTAGCACGCGATACATGAGTTTTCACCAAACCATCAGGATATAAGATATCGGAAAGACCTACGCAGATCATTTACATCGTATGGAGCATCACGGATCTGACACTTCGCATTGTGGATCAAGACGCCGATTGCTCGATTTTCGCGTAGAGGTCACCGTTAGATTGCATATACGGAGGCGACATCGATAAAGTGATACGACAAAGATAACGTGAAGTGCTTGTTCTGAATGAGCAGGCGAAACAGACTAAAGACATATTTTTGGCCAGAGAGATGATAGCAATCAAAAACATTCGATCGTTCAGTAGAAAAAAAACTCACAGCATCGAACGTTAAATTTTTTTAATCATTGGGCTTTGTCGTACGAAATATCTGAGATGACTGATATTTTGAATATTGGAGGCGAACCGATCTTTGATAATCGCATCATCAAGTTCGAGGTTCACACGTACAATCCATACGTCAACGTTTGGACATAGCGAGATAAGGATACCCATACAACAGCAGGATTTATACACGTTATCATGTGAAAGCATTCTCTATGTCGAAGGTAGATTGACTTCAAAGGAAGAAAATGTACAAAACCGATCAAAGCTTGGATGTAATTGCGTAGCATTTATGTTTGATGAAATTCGATATGAACTCAACGGTATGGAGATCGACCGTAGCAGAAACGTTGAAATGACTAATCTTCTTATGAAAGGTTATGCAACATTTTCTAATGAAATTGCATATATAGTTTGCATAATGCGGGATTTCTTAACTCTAATGATATCTCGAAATGTCTAATGACAGACAATAGATAGTTTAATATTTGTATGCCGCTCAGCATGTTGTTGGGCTTTTGCGAAGATTACAAATGTGTGGTATTTAACGATCGTTATGAATTGATTTTGATACGAGCGCGCAATGGTTACATAGTGAGAGATTCAGTGACAGAACCGATACTTGAATTATTCAAAATACAATGGCGAATGCCTCACGTTGCGTTGAATGAAGATAATAAACTATCTATGTTACGAGCCTTGGAAAATGGACGATATTTAAGTATGAGTTTCCGTTCTTGGGAACTGTACCCTCTATTGCCTACTACGAAGTATTCCTGGGCCATCAAGACTGCGACTCAGTTAGAGAAACCATGATACGTTGTATTTGTTCTACAAACCGATAAAAAAAATATCATGACAGCACGAAAAACTTACTTCGACACCTGTAAATTAATCAATGTGAAACTTTATTTAAATTCTGAATTTTATCCATACGATGATCTAAATCTAGACTTTGACAAACGCAGAGCCGCTATTTTGTATGAGATGTTATTAGATTATTAGATTTATATTTTATTTATATTCCATATATTATCAAATCCTTCGTGAAAGAAATGAACCGTCATTCCAATTAAACTCCTTTTTGAGAGGTTTTACTCTAGTAACTATTGACTGCTCGTGACAAAATGAGTCCGTCAAGAGTGGCACGTACGTGTCATGTGGATGTACGATTAGAATTTGAATTAAAAAAAAATGTATCTGCGAATACAACCGCCTATTGCCTCATCATACACGACCACGTGATCGAATACAGTCCAATGTCCAATGTAATACGCAAGATTATGTAAATTATCGTTTTCGCGAAAGAGATAATACTCTCCCCCTTTCTTTTCGATATAAGGGATAAAAGTTAAGATTTTTTCCTGATCGAGCACAGTCTCAAAAAGTTGTTTGCTATGGCCATACCAACGTTTGTGGATCTGCAAGGATTTGTCATTGGAAGGAGATTTGTTGTGAAGGAAATAGCGGTGCTGAAAAAAGACGCCATTCTTTTTCATTACATTTTTATGCGTTAGGCATTACATGCCTTATGCCATGGAATATCTTGACAAGATCCGAAAAGTCTTGTGCTTTCTGATTGAGTGCTTATCATCATGGATTGCAATGGGAAGACGGAATGATCCCGTACTATATGGCGAGATATCTGATTATAATATAATCAGTGCAGAAGAGAATGACGACAATAAGGCTCTCATATATGTTAAAGGACGTCAAAAACGTGAATGGTTGGCTGATATACTAGTGACAATGACCATTGAAACCTTAGATGTTGATTGCGAAGATATAGAATCTTTGAATAATCTAGATATTACTAATATTATGTGATGTGGAAAACATAAGAATTGTTATAGAATGTATTTAAAATATACAACTGGTGGTCGCAACGTTAAAAAAAATTGTATCAATTTGCAAAAAATAAAGTGAGATTTTTTTTTAAATATGTTTTAATTTCTTTCCCCTTTCCCAATAATTAAGAATCAATTAATAATATAATAGCTATTCGGTAGTATGATTCAATAAGTATTCAAGTTAGCAAATAAGAAAGCGCGTGTCACGTTTCGCCATTTGTCTTATACTATTAAAAATTAGTTTTTTTATTGAGATATATAATTTTAACATTATTATTTTTTTCTGTAAATGATATCTTGCAAAAAAGTGTTTACGTTTTTCGTCGTACCTTTCGGATGTGGTACTTTTTTGATGTATTAGGTGTTGGAATTAATTCGTAGCGTTTTTAATGAAAGAATGTTATTTATTTCACATGAGCATTAAAAAATACATTAATGAAAGTACTTCCCATCACTTGTAAAACGCTACGAATTAATTCCAACACCTAATACTTTTGACCGAGAGGCAAAAGGATGCTAAGGATTCTTTTTGAAAAGTATCAGATATCCACGGACAAACTATTTCGATTGAAAACTAAAAAATCCTTTGAATATGGATAAGCAAATCTTGGGTCAATGCTATAAAACAGGTCTTCCATGCACCTAAGTCATTTAGGTTATGTATAATACAATTTTTTTGCTATACCTTCATTTTCTTGTGCAACTCTTAATCAGTCGGTCAATGTGTCAATATGTCAGAAGATTTTATCGCTGCAGCACTTCGAAACTGTGAAATTATATATTGTGAAAAATGCGCAACTTGCAAGAAACACTAGAAATTACATATGAACCGGTTTCGGGGGGTGAGTCTTAGATATATGTGTGATTTTTTTCAGTGTGATTTTTTTTCAGTGTGACTTTTTCTTTTAGTATAATTTTTTAATGTGATTCTTTTTAAATTTTTGGTGCTAATGGTTAACAATGAGCCTGTCGAACGGCTACACTAAAAAATGAATTAGGAATACAAATAGTGCTTCTAATGAATAAAACTGCGCTTTTATGTACACTATTTTTTAAATAAATGTAATTTTTTTTTAATTAATGATATATATTTATTTTTATTAGGACGTTCAGCTTCGGGACATAAAGATACGGGGATTCATTAACATAATAAATCACCGGCGAAGTGTTTGATTGTCGAGACAGCTACTTGATAAGCTCTGGGAGGAGTACCCAGAAGATAATTTAAATTGGGTGTCTTTCGACATATTTGACCTCCACTACTTATTCGAACTTCGTCCATATGAAGTCAACGATCCCGAGGAAATGTGGGATTAACGGTAAGTATCTTATTTTCATTATATTTAAAATATTGTAATTAAAATATTATATTTAAATATTAATATAATGCTTTTTTATCAGACAGAAAAAACGAAGAACAGTGACAACATCTTTTTATAAACAAGTTCTTTTTTATAAATACTTAATAACACCAACACAGAAACATTATTATCAAAAAAGAAACATTATTATACTAGTAGTTATAATACGTTACACGAATAAATAAAATGTGAATATTAAAAATAAATATTAATACCAGGTGTACAAGTATGAAATGCGGATTTAAAAAAAACGTTAAATTCAGAAGAATGATAAAAAGTGGTTTATTCAAAGTATGCTCCATTGCTAGTTACACATTTTTCCCATCTTTTGGGTAATTTGTGGATACCACGCCAGTAAAAATCTTCCCCTTTTGCTGCGAACCATTCATCGAGCCATTTTTTCACATCTTCGTACGAACCAAAGCGCTGTTTAGCAAGTGCGTGACTCATTGATGCAAACAAGTGATAATCGGAAGGAGCCAAGTCTGGTAAGTAAGTCGCATGGGCTAGCACTTTCCAACTGAGCTTCCAACGTGTCACGAACCGGTTTTGCCGTATGTGATGGAGCATTGTCATGGAGAAAAATGATCTTGTGTTGCCTTTTTCGATATTCTGGTCGTTTTTCGAGTAGCGAATGATTCGATCAATTGTTGTTTGGTATTAACCGTTTCAGCAGGCTTTAACAGCTCATAATAGACCACACCCTTCTGGTCCCATCAAACACAGAGCATCGTCTTCCTGCCAAAGCGATTCGGTCTTGCGGTCGATGTGGATGGTGCGCCTGGGGCTACTCATGATTTTTTGCGCTTGGGATTCTCAAAATATATCCACTTTTTATCCTCACGATACGATGCAAGAACGACTTTCTTTTGTATTGTTCGAGCAAAATTTCACATGATTTTTTGCGCCTCTCCATCTGCCTCTCGTTCAATTTATGTGGTATCCATCTGCCGACCTTCTGAATCTTTCCCATCTCTCGTAGTCGATTGGAAATAGCTTGTTGACTAACGCTTAATTGCTCTGCAAGTTGTTTTTGTGTTTGTGAATCGTCTTCGTCCAACAATGTTTACAATTCTACATCTTCATATCTTTTTGACGGTTTTCCGTGTTCCCTGTCTATAACATCGAAATCACCACTTTTGAAACGCCGAAACCATCGTTCACACATATCTTACGATGGAGCAATAAGTTCACCATAAGCTTCTCGAAGTAATTGGTATGATTCAACAGCAGTTTTTTCAAATGAAAACAAAATTAATGCTGTCCGCGAATGCTCTTTATTTGGCACAAATTTCGACATATTGAACACAGCAAAACAATACTATGCAAACACTTTTTCAATTTATCACTTATGCGCGTTTGACACTTGTTGGCACAACAAAATAGCATATACGTCAAATCTTTATACTACATACTGCATCATGTTGTCTCAAATCCGCACTTCATACTTGTACCCTAAATATTACTCTGTGTTTAAAATTATTTATTCCTACACCATTCCTTCGTCATACTTTGTATATTAGTTGATAAGGCGCTCATTACAACTAAAAAAATGATTACATTTAGATGCTAAGTCATATTATTTAAAAATCGTTAAATGAATACCCATCTTAATAAAATCGAATAGAAAAAAATAATGAGGGGGGAGAATACAACGGCGGAAGAAGAGAGAGCATGAATAATATGGTAGGTATGGGACTGCAACGAGAGGAAGCGAGAGAGCATGAGTAAGTATAGGGCTGTAACGAATGGAGGGAGAAAACTGCACCTTATAATGGGTGGAAGAGAGAGAATAACATGGTGGGCCCTGTCTCCCTCCCGCGGTCCCCTCGTCCAGTCTCGTCGACTCTCTCTTCCTCGGTCCCTTTGCCTAGTGATGTCAGACTCTCTCTCTCTGAATGCCATGTCTAGCAACGTACTTCCCCCCACCCTCACGTACGCACGCACGCACGCACGCACGCACGCACGCACGCACATACCGCATATACATATACGCACTTATACGAATTGATCCAAAACCGGCCTAGTATATCTATTAACATTATATCGATGTGTTATATCAGTATGTTTAATGAAAAAATGGATTTTGCACCTCATGAGGATGAAGTAATGGAAGAAGAAATAAATGATCAACATGAAAAAATATCTGACCAGGAAATGTCGGATGAAGATCATGCTCTATCAAATGATTCGTGTTTCGGCAGTGACATTAGAGAACGATGATGATATAATTATTATATATTATATCGAGATTTAAATCGAGTTCAAATAAACATCTTAAAACGTCCTGTGAAAAAGATGCGCTAAATTGATTTCTACTACACTGATGATCATGGAAGATATTGCTCATCACGCATCATAAGAATAAATGATCAATTTTCAAGTCTTCGTGCCGTTCAAAAACATGATACTGACATATGTGCGATTCTCGAAGGTTATTCTTGTTCGGAATGCAAAGATTTTCGTTACTAAATAATGCCGTGTAACAAATGTTCTATTTGCACACAGTGATACAAGATGTTGTGAAAGTTTTGTTAAAGATATTGTACAAAAACAGACTAAAAATACATATTTTTTCAAAACTTTTTTAATGAAAAGACTGTGAAAAAAAAGATATAATATGGAGCAAACGGAGCTTAATCTGATGAACAAGCCGCTCAGTTGAATACGCGAGAAGAATTTCTTGCATGGGAACAACGATGCAATGATTTCATCGAATCGCTGGGGGAAGCAGCATTAAAAGTCGTGATTACTGATCGGTGTTAAACAATCGTTGATCGCTCATATCGCGCGATTCGAAAGTTTAAAGCATTCGGTGCGGACGTTTTAAGTAAGTGCCGGATACAGCGCGGGACAAATGGCGCGAGATAGATATCGCGTTCGAAAGCTGTATACTGACCGGCGCGGTAATAAACTCTGGACACATCGAACCTCGCCAGTTTCTTGAAGAAGCGAGAGAAATTGTGCTTGAGGATTTTACTAAAGAAAGCAACATTGCTGCGCACATTTCTGTTGTCACGCCTAAAGTTTCAAATGCTCGTATATGCGTCTCTAATTTATCATAAGTAATTGTGAGAGACATGTTTTTATTCTTGCTTAAGACTAACTTTAAACGTTCGCGCACATAATGTTCAATCAATAAGTCTTTTTTATCGAATCGAGACTCGGGGCTGTGTATGGCTTTCTCATAATTATCGGCCGTTAGTAAAAAACTGTTCACTACTTCAAACGCGCGCGAGTCTTTTACCATAGACTGTATTAAATATTGGAATTTATCTTTCCTCAACAACGTCGCGTCTTTATGAATTTTCTTAAAAATACTCCAAAACAAAAGCCAATCTTTGATATCACCGCCAAATTTTCTTAATTCAATTTTCGGCAATTTTATGTATACTTTCCTGTATTGTCGTGGTAGTCCATTGCAGCGGAACCGGTGTCGGGCGTTTCGAATTCATTCTTCCTCTCTAATAGAAAGATTAGTCCGACCTTTGCTTGATGGTATTTCGTGGCGTACTCATCTGCGTGCTGTGCCTCTCTTCCAATGGCTTTTTCAAGCTCTCCAGCTTCGATCATCAAGGTCTGCAGCTTCTGATTTAGCTCACTCATTTTGTCTCGTAGCAACGCGAAGCTGACTTGCAACAAAGTTATGTCCGGCGATTTCTTCGATTGCTCAATCTGGAAGGAAGTACACTCTCGTAAAGGTGGATCGTGTTATTCTTAACGTTAACTTTACTTGTTCCATCTCTACGGATTACTTTCTTACGATCTCTGCTTGATATAAAACGGCTACGAAATTACTCAGTCCTGTCACGGTCACTAGAATGTTGCAGCCGCGATTTCGGGATCGTAAGGTTCTCTTACTTATTAAGTAATATTAGACACTTCTTCGTACTTTTACACGAACACGCTACTTTATTACAAAAACATTAAGAGCATATGGCTCGGATCATCCATAGTAACAACGGCAGTAAAAAAGGCAAAAGTAAAAAGTTCTATTGGCGGGAACGGACAGCACTCGCTCAGCTTGCGATCCGATCTCATCTTCTTCTTCTGTCACACGCGGCCATTCCAGCACCTTCCTCTAACTCGCTGTTCGGCCGGTAACACGCGTCTCGCCCTCTATGTCAACGGTATTGAGAGCGCGCTTCCAACACATTATTTATTATTAATTAATTCTAAATATCTACAAAGAAAAAATGTTCTTTTTCACGAAATAATTCATAGCGTGAGACGTTTCCAAGGGTAGTATCTACTTTGATACAGTAAAAGCAATCTGCTCTATGTAATAGAAGCGGTCCACAGAGCGACTAATGTAATAAGACTTATGCATCATAAGTCTCTTTTTTTAAATAGTGATTCCCACCACAAATTTTCAGAAGTTTCGCATTCCACTGAATCCTCAGTGTATGTAGTAAGCCAACTGCCTGAATCAGTAATGTCGCCGTAAAGTCTCACTAATTAGCGCTCACCATTTCATATTTTTCAGCAGCATATTCAAGTTATCATTGAAAATTATTATTTTCGCATCAAGAATTATTTCAATTTCGCCTGTATATTTGTGTGCGATTTTACTTTAATATAGATATCATAATTATATTTTATGACATTAAAGTAATATATATTCCACAATGTCCATGTGTAGATGAGCTTCGCTGTATGTTCCATCAGTAACACTATGAATCGTATAATGACATGTACGAAGATTTAAATTTAGGTAATCATTAAACTTCGAATCACACATATTGATATGTTTATATATCTGCTATGTCTTATGTTTGTTAATACACCATGTATTACTACGAGTAAGCACGTTTCGAAATCCAAGTTCTTTATACTGAAATACATCATCGATGAATATTGTTTATTAATTTCACACAGAGTAACGTAAACGTTACTCACGTTACAATTCTTATGTTTAACATTTAAAGTATAATATCCTTACAGACGTTTTTTGATACGATGATTGCGACGGTAACTATTCATTGAGAGGATGATGTATTAGAGCTCTCTTTCGTTCATGCGTTTTCTATTTATACGTAGATACGTTTATATACATACGTATGTATAAACGTATGTATGAACGTACGTATAAACGTACATATGAACTTATGTATGAACATACATATGAATGTACGTATGTATATACGTATGTATATAAACGTATCTACGTATAAATAGAAAACGCATGAACAAAAGAGAGCTCTAATACATCATCCGCTCAATGAATGTATGTGTGCACATTATGTACGTATTGTACACATATGTTGTTTTTTCATGAATACGTTCTTGGAAAGCATTAAAAATTTATTTAGGTAATCAACGTGATAATACACAAATTAAAAATTATATAAAAAAATATATAAATAATCCCTTTTTCTTATTTTATACAAATAATAAGATAAAGGTATCTAATAATGCACAAATTAACTTAATAAGCTCACAAAAACAAAAATTTAAAAATTGACAATATGTTACGTCCTACAGACGCCACGATTTTTTTTCTTCGCCGCGACTATGGTTGGCGTCTACGAGATCCGAGCGGCGCCTTCTGATAACGGACTGACAGAATTAAAAAAGGGACCGGAAAAACAGGCACCGCGAAAACTCGTAAATGTCAATCAACCTGGAAAGAATAATAACCTTAATGTAGGCCCGAAAAGAGACAAGATTGCAAAGACATTATAAATGTACCGAAGTCACGCAATAATAAAAATCTAGGCTTTATCATCCGAGACTGACTAACAATTTTATCTTAGAAAACAGGCGTCATGTCGCACTTAAAAAAACGCATAGAATAACTTCTAACAGGAGCGTTATCTGAAACCAGACTCGCAACTGACAATGGTAGCATGGTAACCATCTACTTATCTAGCCATATTTTCCGCGAGAATAATAGAATTTGTCATCCGTCTCGGAGCAATCTTGGCTCTTTAAGGAAACCATAAATCACTTTCTCTTCTTCTTAAAACTACTCTATGTACTTTAGATCAATCACGATAAAACGTTATAAAAATCGTAAATCTCGCGTGACATTATAACTAACTTTAGCATCCTAGACAAAGAGCTCAACACCCTTTTTTCGGGGTATAAATAGATGTCCCGCGGAAGCACAGAGCGTCAGTCAAATTTTGAAGCACCCGGTTCACGTCAGTACAGAATTTTAAATCACTCAGTCCATGTGGAGTTCGCACTTAATTACTTATTGTCTCGCACAGTCCGAAAATCATTATAACCCGCGCTAATCACGCCAGTTCGCGATCCCGTCCGAGTGTGAACTTGTAATCAAATCGCAACTGAAGTTAGCCATACGCCATGGTGACTG
>NW_011627044.1:291620-302661 GCF_000204515.1 Acromyrmex echinatior | reverse complement strand
TATTACAAAGATATCCGCCAATGCCCCCATGGTAACGTCGAGTCCGGTATGACGTATCGTTTGTCATCGTATGGACTCAGAGCGATTTTCGATTCGGATATCATGTACACATCGTGCAGTTTAGATCGTATACACGATTGACGACGAGTTATTTCGATCTCTTCGTTCAAACACTATGTGTAATCGTTATCGTTTGCGCTACAACGTTACTCTTTACGCCTTTCGCTTTTTTAGTTTCTCTCTTGCCGTCCACCCTCACCGTGTACATCTTCGCTCTGAGACCAACGAATTCAGTCATTATCACACCGTTATTTTCGTCCTTCATCAGACAGGGTATTTTTTTGTTCGCGAGAGGCATACCATACGCGTTGTGCATCGGATAATCGCTCGTGTCGAATCTAGCGATATCGCATTTCATAGTCTCGTAAACGCACTCGACGCTGTATACAAGACTGTCCGTGTCGGTGTACATAATTTTACATTTGTCGCGAAACAGTGGTAACATATACACAGTACGACAAATATGTTCCCGGACAGGGCCTGAAAATCACAATTGAAACAACAATATGCATATTTTTTGGTTTTATTATTCAAAATATTCTCCTCTGGCTTCAATACACTTGTTACAGCGATTCAATAGTGATTCAAATGCACGTTCTAGCTTAGTTTGCGGAATTGCCTCTAGTGCCTGTGTAGAAGCTGATTGGATGATCGGAATATCATCAAAAAAGCGTCCTTTCAATTTCAATTTCAATTTTGGGAATAATGAGAAAGCAGAGGGCCAAATCAGTTGAATACGGTGGATGGTTTAACACAGAGACACGATTTCGAGCCAAACATTGACGGATAATCAATGAAGTGTGACTCGGTGCATTATCATGCGATAAACAAACAAATTATCGATACTTTTTGCCCACAGTAGTAAATGTACGATACATGAAATGAAAATAACAGTAATACATAATAAATGGTACTACATAAAACATAATAGTAATACTTATATAAATGTAAAAAAAATGCATTACGTGTAAATTATAATGATAATAGTACATAATAGTAACATGTACACTGTATGAAAATATTTAAAAATATAGAAAAAACATACACAAAATACAAATTAAGATAATACATAAAGCATAAGAGTAATACATATATACTGTATGAAAATATAAAAAAATGTAAAAAACATAATAGTAATATAAAGTTGATACACACACACACACACACACACACACACACACATATTACAAAGATATCCGCCAATGCCCCCATGGTAACGTCGAGTCCGGTATGACGTATCGTTTGTCATCGTATGGACTCAGAGCGATTTTCGATTCGGATATCATGTACACATCGTGCAGTTTAGATCGTATACACGATTGACGACGAGTTATTTCGATCTCTTCGTTCAAACACTATGTGTAATCGTTATCGTTTGCGCTACAACGTTACTCTTTACGCCTTTCGCTTTTTTAGTTTCTCTCTTGCCGTCCACCCTCACCGTGTACATCTTCGCTCTGAGACCAACGAATTCGGTCATTATCATACCGTTATTTTCGTCCTTCATCAGACCGGGTATTTTTTTGTTCGCGAGAGGCATACCATACGCGTTGTGCATCGGATAATCGCTCGTGTCGAATCTAGCGATATCGCATTTCATAGTCTCGTAAACGTCCTCGCACTCGATGCTGTATACAAGACTGTCCGTGTCGGTGTACATAATTTTACATTTGTCGCGAAACAGTGGTAACATATACACAGTAAAATCATAATTGAAACAACAATATGCATATTTTTTGGTTTTATTATTCAAAATATTCTCCTCTGGTTTCAATACTTGTTACAGCGATTCAATAGTGATTCAAATGCATGTTCTAGTTTGTGTCTGTGTCATGTTCTAGTCTCAGTTTGCGGAATTGCCTCTAGTGCCTGTGTAGAAGCTGATTGGATGATCGGAATATCATCAAAAAAGCGTCCTTTCAATTTCAATTTCAATTTTGGGAATAATGAGAAAGCAGAGGGCCAAATCAGTTGAATACGGTGGATGGTTTAACACAGAGACACGATTTCGAGCCAAACATTGACGGATAATCAATGAAGTGTGACTCGGTGCATTATCATGCGATAAAGACCAATCTTCTGGATCACGATATTCGGGGCGAATACGATGAATTCTGCCCATCAATCGCTTTAAAACTTCGAGATAATATGCACCAGTAATTGTTTGGCCAGTTGGAACAAACTCTTTGTGGATAATACCTTTGCTATCAAAGAATGTGATGAGCATTGTCTTGATTTTTGATGGAACTTTTCGTACTTTTTTTGCTTGTGGTGAATTTTTTGACTTCGCACTTTGGCGCTTAGTTTCTGGATCATATTGAAAGCATCATGTTTCATCACCCGTAACAATTGATTTTAGGAATTTTGGATTATTTTCTGCGGCTGCAACGATGTCTCTGGAATAATTGATTCTCGCTGATTTTTGATCGCTTCTTAATGTGTGTGGAACAAACTTCGCACAAACCTTCGTTTTACCCAAATCTTCATGCAATATGGTTCGAATCGTTTCTCTACTGATATTTAAAGCCTCCTCCATCATTTTTAGTGATGCATTGCGATCGTTTGCAACAAAATCACGTACTTTTTCGATCATTTCTGGTGTTCGAACCAAAATTGGCCGTCCTGATTTTTTGTCATCTTCAAGGGTCTCTCTGCCTTCCAAAAAATGCTTATGCCATTCAAAAACAGCTGTACGATCTAGACATTGACTGCCGTAAACTTGTTGCATCGATCGAAATGTTTCTGATGCACTTTTACCAAGTTTTGCGTTAAATTTAATCACTGCTCTTTGTTCCATTAAAATTTCTACCTCGACCAAAATCTTGTTTAACATGAACTGTCATATCTTCGTTATATGTCAACCAAAATGAATGAAACATTGACAGATGATAGCAAAATGTTCAACCTTTAAAATACATATTTGAACACACAGATGTCGCCACTGGTTGCTGAGATGTGGTTCGTGTCCGGGAACATATTTGTCGTACTGTGTACTCGTGATGAAATTCGTACCAGCAGACTTTCGATATGTCGTATACACATATCCACGTAAATCGGCTTGTTGAACCCCGAGTTTGCGCAGTTCGACGTCTATCAAATTTTCCGCAACGGCTGTAGAAATTTCGCAATCATTGCCTCCACGCCGTATCGTCCGTCTCATTTTCTTAATAATTTTACGTCAACATGGTTGCGCACATTCTCCATAGTTTTACCAAATACTGCGTTGTTCATTAATTTATATAAATTTTTCTCGAAATCGTTTTTAGCGCGAGTTCTGAAATTTGTGTTGAATTCAATATAATCGCGAAGCCATGGAGATTGAATTGTAATACTCGATGAATCTTTGTTACGCGAAGACCGTGACAAGTACATTGCTGCAGGTTGCGATAGTGGATGACGTAACGCTGTTTATCGTACAGCGTCGCTAGAAGTTTACCTCGCGCTTACCGGGCGACTTATCGCGCGTCGGATAGAATGGCAGGTCAGTGTGTTGGTCGTGTAGATGTTGTGGATACTCGAGATCGACTTCGAGAATGTAACCGGTGGGTGAATCCAGAGCGATCGCGCTCACGTCAAAGTTCGCAGCGTCTTCGATCCTTCGAAATACGTCAAAATTCGCAGCGTCTTCGACCCATCGAAATTCGGCGTATGGCAATGGTTGACACATCGCCCACCCATATAAATTGTTAACATCGTAGTATATCAAGTACGACGACGGTTTCGATGAATACGAACGCATGTACTTGTTAGCCTGCACGTATCTATTTGAATATTGACTGAAACCACCACGTATACCGCGCTCGATGAACATGATCATATCGATATCGGGGAGTAACTCAAATCTTATACGCGTGTTTTGGCATCGCGTGAGACCCACGTGAGACCAGGCAATGTATAGTAATGCGCGGGATCGAAACCATAACTCGCGATACAACTTTCGAAAATTTTCAAAAATGTCGGCCAATAACAAGACATCAGTTTTCAAATACAGATCACTGTACTGGCCGAGCGTTTGAATGGAGAATCGCTTCCAGACGTTCGCGGCGTGAGCGTAATCGCTCTCGGATACTGTATCGCCCGTTAACGAAATGAAAAATGATTCGCGTGGTGGTAAGCGCGTGTCCTGCAATTTTTCGACGCAGTCAACGTACTCGTACGGAAAGACACTTTTACGAGTCAGTAATTCAAATTCTTCATTCGATAGTGTTGAAAATTTGGAACGTACGATTTTTAATTTGTCTCTGCTTAGAAACGATGCCAATTTATCGAGGCTTGCATTTAGAAATTTGAAAGAATCGATAAACCGTAATTTTATGCATTTTCGCGAGTCTGCTTTCTTGGCGGTATCTTAAACATGTTTAGTGAACGAAATATATTTTTCTTTGGTTATCGGTAACACATCTACATGTCCTTCATACACGGTAGCAATTTCTTTAATTATAAAGTGCGCGTCGTAGCCCGATAAAGTGTGAAAAACGATCGGAATATAAAATGAATTTTTATAATTAAGATTGCAATTTGCATGCGCTGGGCCACGGAATCTACCGGTGAGATGACAATGATCGCGAACCCGAGTATCGTCCAGCGCGAACGGTTTCTCGCAAATATGACAACGCGTCGCGTTACGGTACCTCCAATTGTTCTTTCGACAAAGTTTCCATGGGTACGTTGGCGGATACGATATTTTTCACTCGATGCGCTAAATCGTTGAGTTGTCGCGCGAACCACGCTATACAGTCTTCATCGCGACGGAACCGATATGATGATAACACGTCGTTGTACGAACATCGCACATAGTATCCTATATTAAATACCTCGTGCCGTTGATACGTATACGACGACGCATTTTCCCTGTCAAGTTCCATCTTCCGTAGAACGCACTCCAAGTCAGCGTAGACGATGAATGGGGCATTGCAGTGGTTCTCAAATTCGAGTCACTTGTCGTCCACGCTCGGCAGTCGGATAGCGGAGTCGTTGATCTTCTCGCAGTCCATTACGTGCAATTTTTCGTTGATACTGAAGTAGTGCAAGCATCTGAAAAAAAAAAAACAAAAAAATTATAACTATTACCATTATTTTATTAGTAAGACGGAAAATTATAATAATTTAATAATGTATACTTACCGATCGCAGAAAAATTTTTTGTTCTTTTTCCCACTAATCTGCGAGCTCACGAGACAGGATAGATTTTTTATTCACGCAAAATGTCCAACACCGTCGTTGCGTGGATCTTGCACGTACAGCACGTTGACGTATTTCTCTTTCTTTTCATTGGTAAGTCGCAGAGAAAGGACCTATTTATTCTTAATGCCGTACACGTTGATCGGCACCGCGTTCAACCGTTTGAATTTAAAAATTTCTTTTAAAGTTATTGGAAATTCAATGTTTGCGAGATTCAATACTGTCATATAATGCGAATACGACGATTCCCGATCCGTATATTTTTCAGCCGGATACAGCGCGGCGACCACCGACCACGCGAAGCACGCATTGTCCGTCGTACGCTCGTTTCGTCGCTATTTCCCACGGCACTTTGATATGATATCCCGCGCGCATGAGATTTAATGTTCACATTGATAGTCAAATTCACTATACGTGACAATGCCCATCCGCTATCGCGTTCCTGAAACTCTTCGAGCGATGCTGGATATGCTCGATGACATGCTGCTAGTACCACTCGCGCAAATCGATGTATCGGTATATCTCGCTGTTCTTTGTAATTATGCTCTTATGAGCACGTTTATCCTTCGTCGCGAACTCGCCGTTGAACACGGTGTTTTACGCTACCGTATCTTTCTACAGTGTTTCGTACACGCTCGAACACTATTTCTCTCGCGTTTTCCAAAAACCACCGCGACTCAATGTGATTAGAGTTTATCACAGCACCTGTCGATATACGGCTTTCAAATGCGGCGTCGATCTCTCGTCAGACGAGAGATCTTTTGTCGCGACTCGCGTACTTGCCACCAACGTGCACGAAACATCGCTTCAATTGCAATTTTGCACCCGCTAGTCCTCGCGCGGTCCTCGCCACCACGGATTGTCTGTGTCCAACGGCGAGACACGGATGCTTGGCACGACAAAGTTCTTCGAGCCGCTCGATGCACTCAACGCATCGTTGCAACCACGCGAAATACTCCACCAGAGTAGCGACCTGGCCGCACTGTTCCAACAATTCACTCGCTCGTGATTTTCCATGTCTTTTTTTTACAGTCTTTAGATCACGTCACACTTTTCTACGGAACACTTGCACGTGACTCGTTCACGTTGCAGCACCGTGACATATCTAAAATGTCATAATGTTCTAACACTTTTTCATTATGTTTACGAAAGTGCACTGTTCACATTCAAAACATTGATCGTCGCATCTATCGAAAAATAGTTTAAGCGCAAGGACTCCATCCATATTGTCAATAATCAGCAGTTCGACGCACTTTTCATTACCCGCGGAAATCTTAATGCATATGCACCAACCTTGGCTCTTATCTGGGATTTTCTTCGCCCAATAATAATCGTCCTTTATTACTTGAACATTTCTATTCCACCAATGTCTATTTTCATATTCATCATCCTCGTAACATTTGTTTCGTAACCGTGGGTACACTTTCTGCCGCGCGAGTAAAGACCAGTCAGAAACAAGCTAATATTCCATGTTTCTCACCACGTATATCTAATTCACGATCGCGTAGAAATTGCACCGGCGATATTCGCGCACCTGTGTCTCTTTTTTGCAGATTATCGAGAACATATAGAACATCGTCTACATTATAGTCTTCCCACATATTTCCCAGTGTAATGTTTCGTTCACAATACTATTCGCAATAGTTTTTTCAATGTGTGCAGTGTGGACACTTATTGCACGGAAATATAATGTATGTGGGCATTCTGCAATTCGTGCAAGATCGACCGTTTAGCGCGTCAATATAATCGATATCGTGCTTCCTTAGAGATACAATCCTGCAATATCAGTATCAGCCAAACGGATCATGCATGCTGCACATATACTTAAAGCATCGCCCGTCGTATAATAACAATGTATTATGCAATGCTTAATACGACCGTTCAGTGCACGGATTTCTAAAGACGGCACAAATCTTTCTACATAATCTGTATCACGCTCGCTCAAATCGCTAGTATAGCCAGTCGTCTGATAATATTTCTTCGTCGGAATCGATTTCTTGATCCATTATTTCTTCGAAATTCATTACTTCGAGCACTTCGTCTCTGATATTTGCGAACTTTTCCGGATCCACGTCTCGAATATACTCAACTACGTTGGCTATGTTCGCACGATGGTTAGCCATACTTATACTTATTGTCAATAACTGAAGCAACTGATTTGTTCGTCTTCCAAGACAACTGTGATGTCGAGCACTTATGACCTATTATATATATTTTTTATTACGTCCAATGGACTCCAAGATTTCTTTGTTTCGTGAAAATTTCGACAAAACAGTCGTTAATACAAAGCGCGAACATAAAACTCGAGCTTTAACGGTCACTGATCGGCGAGCGTGATAATATTCAAGAAACGTATTAGAAAATCTTCCCAACAATATTGGAAACATAAACAAAAACATAGATCCTCAGAATCGCCAGATCCACGGCAATAAAATTTACGACAAAGGTTACAAACTATATAGAGAAAATCCTATTTATACACGATCGGTTCAGTAAGTACAAAATCTAAATGTGGATCCTGTGTAAATAAAAGATCATACTTCCAAACGTGTAAAAGCAAGTTGAAGGGCGTTTTCTCGTCAACAACAGGAAGTTGATAAAATAAATGAGGAATCACAAAGCGTAGCTTTTAATTTTTTAGATTGTCGATCGTAAAATTTATTAGGAGTATAAATAAGTTTCCGCCATTTTTTATCAAAAATTGGGCATTTATTGTGAAAGAACGGTACATAATGTTTTATTCGAAGTATTGTCCATCGCTAGCCACTACTTTTTCCCATCTTTCTGGCAGCATACGGATACCGCGTCGGAAGAACGCTTCATCTTTTGAAGCTATCCACGAATCGACCCAATTTTTGGTATCTTCATATGATGTGAAGTGTTGCTCAGACAGGCCATGTGCCATCGATCGAAACAAGTAGTAATCAGAAGGAGCAATGTCTGGTGAATACGGCGGGTGGGATAAAACTTCCCAATTGAGTGTTTCCAAATAAGTTTTGACCGGCGCCGCAACATGTGGACGAGCATTATCATGCAGAAGAATAACTTTGTCGTGTCTGGAGTAGTAGTGGGCGCGTTTTTCCTTGAGTACTCGGCTCAATCTCATCAATTGTGTTTGGTAGAGAGCCCCAGTAATGGTTTCGTTCGGTTTGAGCAACTCATAACTTGCTTTTGAATCATTCCTAATGATTTTAAGCGATGTGAAATTGCTGGTTGAGTCACTCCTAATGTAAGTGCAAGTGCTTCTTGCGTTTGGCACGAATCTTCATCCAATAATGATTCCAATTCCGCGTCTTCGTACACTTTCGGCCTTCCGCTACGTTCTTTGTCTTCGACGTCAAATTCACCGTTCTTAAACTTTTGAAACCACTCACGGCAACTTCTTTCACTTAAGGCAGCCTCACCATATGCTTCTACAAGCAATCGATGCGCCTCAGCTGCAGATTTCTTCAAATTAAAGAAGTAAATCAAAAGCTCCCGCAAATGACGTTTATTCGGCTCAAAACTCGACATTTTCGCACGAAAAAAGATATATGATGCTGATACAAAATCGCTAATATTTCAAGGTTATGTTGTTACCAGATGTCCAATCTTACGATATGACGTTTTACAGCAGACAATTTTAACCATAACATACTGGTGGCACCATCTTTTGTCAAACGGCGGAAACTTATTTATACACCTAATAAGTAAATATTTTCTAGACGAGAGAACGCATGTTTAAGTAATAAAACAGAAATCGATGACAAAAAGGGTGCGTTCGACTTGGAATACTCGCCTTTATGCGAATATTTGTACATCCTGTCTTCCATTTACTTTATATTTTTTATTTAGCAGCCGAAAAACATCGGCGCTTCTATTAACGCGTGGCGACATATCTGATAGTATATATAAACAGTATATAACTTTTTCAATCGTAAATATTAATTACGAGCGATAAGACATGGATCGAGTAAAAGAATATATACGTCGAAAATCGATCGAGCGCAAGGGGTACCGTCCACCAGGTCCGCCAAGTCCACCATCATCGAGGAGAAAAAGCGAGATATTGGGAATGTCCTGATGAAAAAGCATCAAAATCGTGTTGCTCACCATCAACGTCATCAATGTCATCAAAATATAAATCATAAGGTATCGTATTTAGAGTGACTAGTACTATAATAATAAATGCATTTTATTCTCTGCTAAAAAAGCGAATAATGATTAAAAAATTTTTTTCGTTCTCTTTTTCCAGAAACTGCTGCTAGCGATGTTCGAGCCATCGCATTCGAACGCTGCGAACTATTAGCTTTTAGTTTTTAATAAGAACGAAAACCGATGTAATAAGATGTGAATAAAAAATTTTTGTCCGTATTATTATATATATATATATATTGTCTTTTACTTCCCATCTTTTACTCGACGCGCCAGGAAAAACTATATTGAAAAAACTGTGTCAAAAAAAAAACGACACTTGTACTCTATTAATTCTTCCATCCTTTCTCTAACATGATCTTAAGTGTTTCATATGCAAATATTGCCTAGCCTCGCTATGGCAAAGGATGCTTCTCAGCGTCAGTCTTTGTTGAATCCGCGTGCGAGTCTGACAGAAGAGTTTAATATATAATGTGAGTGATTTTTTTCCCCAACGTGCAAAAATATTTTACCATTAACGCTAAATAGTAGAATACTTTTAGACGTTTATTAAGTGATTGTGATAGTGAAAGTGATAATATTACGATTTTTTTTTAAATTTCGTCGACTTTTTTTCAGAATATTTTTCCTAACAACAACGACGATGAGTAATTTACAGGATTTGATTAAGATCCGTTACGAATATCCCGTTGAAGGAATAAGTTTTTTCTTTTTACTTATATCAAATATTTTAGTGATTTTGCGCTTCTAACGTCTTTTTATTTTTCTTTTTTTTCAGTACCTTATGATCGATAACGAGCCGCAAGTTCGGCTACAGTTGCGAAACGAGTTGGGGGTGCAAATTATTCCCTCAGTAAGTATAACAAATAGATTTATTTTCTAATTCATTTTGTCCATTTTTCAGAGTGTGCTTCGTTATTATATTCAAATAAGAGGATTTATAAATATAGTCACGTGGCAAATGGTACGAGTGATAATAAATGATAGATAGCGGGACCGGAAGGAACAAATTGATATATGGGAGGAAAGTGACTTCTTTCTAATCGAACTGTTCGGTCTCCGATCATACGAGCCCGATCCGGAGCCGGAAGATTGGAATTGTAAGTATCATAAATTTATATTATATGCGAATTTCTCTTCTTATATGTTGCATACTAATGCAACGCTTTTGTTTTACAGAAACGATGACGTCTCACCATATATTTAAAAATTTTTTAATTTTCATTTTTAATTTTCATTTTTTATTAGGTGTTGGAATTAATTCGTAGCGTTTTTTAATGAAAGAATGTTATTTATTTCACATGAGCATTAAAAAATACATTAATGAAAGTACTTTTAAAACTTATAAATACTTTGTAAAACGCTACGAATTAATTCCAACACCTAATATTATAATTAAAAATTTTTTTATTTTTTATTTAAAACAAGATTTTTTTAAATAAAAATCCCTTCTTCACGAATATTTTTTGCACTTACTGTACGTATTTCTTTTCTTTATAAAGAGCTTTATAGAAATTTTTCTTCGCTAACAATTTTAGTTAGTTTGATACTGTTTATAAATACGCTCGGTAACAGACAGTTCGTTGATAACTTCTTTTGACGTTTCTTCTAAGGAACGCAAGTATCTGCAAAGAAAAATTGGCGGCAGAAGCATTAGCGACCGAAA
>NW_011627044.1:279565-291576 GCF_000204515.1 Acromyrmex echinatior | reverse complement strand
AGTAAAGTGACTTCTTCCTAGCCGAACTGCCTCCGATCGTACGAGCTTGATCCGGAGCCGGAAGATTGGAATTGTAAGTATCATAAATTTATATTATATGCGAATTTCTTTTCTTATATGTTGCATGCTAATGTAACGTTTTTGTTTTACAGAAACGATGGCGCCTCACCATATATTTAAAAATTTTTTGATTTTCATTTTCATTTTTTAATTACAATTTCTTTATTTTTTATTTACAAAATTTTTTTTTAATTAAAATTTTTTATTATAATAAAATTTTTACGTAGTGTGAAAAAATATATGTAAATTTATATTACTCAGATTTCGCATTTATTTGTTTCCTTCTTATTTCCGCGCTGCTAAATTACGCGCATCGACAACATCTTCGCACTCGACAGTCATGTCACGACTATTAAGAGTTCTCTTTTTAAATAAAAACGTATGATAAAATATGTTTGCGTGCAAGAAGATATAACGAGAGTAACAATGCGGCGGCGGCGGGAAAGATGAAACATAAGAGAAAGAGAAATGATATATGCGATAAGTGTATGCAAGCCTTTATTACCGATGCATTTTTGAAGAGAGAGCGACGGGTGACGACAAAAATAAGGACCGGGGTCCTATGTTTACGTAACATCAATAGCGCCGGAACCTTTTCCCCTTCCTCCCCCGCGATATGAGTACCTCCCGCGCCCCGCGCTCCTCTCTAGCCTCATGGGTTAGAACCCGCCTAGTATTACTACTTTATTTCGTATACGTACATTTTTTTTATACCGATTTTTTTTCTTACAATCAATATCTTTCGTTTTATAATTGAAAAACGCTTTTTGCAACTATTCGATTTTTTTTCGCATATTTTCTTCACAAGTCTCAAGTCTCGAACGCATTTCTTTTCTGATGGTCTTTCGAAACTTTCTCTTTTGAGAAGAAATACTGGCTTATAATTTTTTTCCGGTAAAATTCTGCTTCTATTGAACTGTTCTTGTTACTCGAGTTTATAAAGGAGAGGTATATTATATAACGTGCATGAAAATCGTAAACAATTAAATAAATATCTCGTAAACTTGCGTTTTAACATAATTTATACTATTCTGGATTAAGGAGAGGGGTACACTATTACTACAATTTATTGAAACTTATATGTTATTTTGGATGTCCCCCGCCCCTTATTGATGTCTAAGGCTTCCGAGCGGCCGAGATTATCGAAAAAGCATTTTCGGTCGCTTGAACAAGCTACCAGTGGGAGAAGGAGCTCGCTGTCTCACTCTCGGCGCGCCGCAGGCAAGCACACGGACATGGGCTTGTTTGTGTGTTACAACGCCGCACCACGATAAATGATCGAACTTATAGGCGTGGAAAAGTATTTTGATGACGAAATTCATTGCGTGCCATTTCATTATTTGTCTATTTGTAAAAATGTGACTTGTCTCTTACTTATCAAAGTTATAATTATCAATGAAAACTAAAGTTATCTTGGAATTTTATATGTAAAAGCGTATATTTTACTCGTTTCAATAGCTGTCGGACCGTGTGTTTCTGCCCAAATATAGGCTTACTTTACGTGCCTTTTACGACCATTTACTGACTGTCAAGGGAGGAAAGAACAGTTTTCATCGATTTTTACAAGTGTTTTAAAGTGATCTCGTCATTTCATTTCATCCAAATTGTCTTTATTTAAAAATGGCGCGCAACATAAATTAACGTGTCATTCCTCATTTCTGACGTCACGATTCCAACATGGTTGCCGCGATTAGTCAGGAGCCTTAAATATAGTCATAAGATATAATGAATCAATTAGAAAGCCGCATTAGCGACTTAAAGCCGGTTCTACATTAGTCGCAAGCTAATCGCAAGTTTGTTGCGACAGCCAGTCTGAAGTTTGTATTTTGAAATTAACGTTTCATGTTGGCTATCGCAACAAACTTGCGATCAGTTTGCAACTAATGTAGAACCGGCTTAAGACGGTTAAAATAAAAATCGACTATGAATACCGGCCCATGAAAAGTGGCAAATTGCATCACGTGAACAACATCCAATCAGGACGGGGATCACATGATTAGTTTTCTCCAATCTCTTCTACTTTCACGCCTATGGAGTTTTGATAACTGCGCTCAATCAGAGGATCAGAGGAGACGAATCACAAGATGCAGTTTGCTACTCTCTCTCTTTCAGATTCTCTAGTCGCCATTCTCTTTACTTTCCTCTCCAACCTCACGTGTTTCTCGTGGGAGGAATTAAACTTTTGGATTTTTGAATTTTGGAAAGTGTGACCGGCTTTAAACGCGCATTTACAATAATAAGTATATTATGTGTGTTTTTACATGAAAAATTTTTCTACTTAAATTAAATTTTTTCATTTTATACGGTTAACTCTTTAATTTTTTGTGATGATGTTTTGTATATTATTTTGAAGGAGAATTAAATAACCACTACTTTAGTTGGAAGAGAAAATGTCTTTGAATGAATTGTGGTATAATAATTTCATTTAAGAGGAATTTAAACCATTTAGATTGAACAATAAGAAGATCCTTCAATAAGACACGTATACCTATATTTCATTGTATAAAAATTAAAGATAATATATTTGGATTAAATAATAAAGATAATCTTGGCGCAGTTCTTGATATCAAATAGGACCTTTATAGGAGTGATACGCATCATTAAAGTTAATATTATTTATTTAATTTGGAATTCCGAATTACATGGAATTTAACTTGGCACCAATTTTGTTGATATCAAATCTTTTATACGAATGATACATATCATTAGAGTTAAGTAAATAACAAGAGATAATATCATTTGTGTTTTACTTTTTAATTTGACAGAATTGATTGGTTAAGACTGTAGCATCTGGGTTTTAATTTTTCATTTGATACATTAATTTTTTTCGAAGAGTAATAATTTTTGACAGAGTTAAAATTGTCATTACTTGATTGGAATAAGATCTTTAATAAGAATATCCTTGAAAAAAAATTAAACTATTATTAATTGGGTTGGATACGAAGTTTATTGGGTTAATATTATGTACAAAGGATTGATTTCATCAACTCGATTAAGTCGAATCGGTAATTAACTATCAACCATAAGTGGTCAATTCTACTAAACAGCAAACACGATGAAACCGACCCAAATGATTCTTTACGAAAAATATGTACGCTTAGCGCTTTTTTTATCTTTTTTTAAAAAGATAAGTTTATATAAATAACAAAAAACATTTGTTTTTAATAGATTATATCCAGAACTTGTCTTTAGGTAATTCGAATCAAGCATCACAGAAATAGGCTACGTCCATTTCGGTTGTCCTTTTTATTATTATAAGTAGTAGTTTTTATTATTAAAAGATAGCCCGGTTTTTTCTAATTCGGGAGCTCCGAGGGAGGGTGTGGGACGGGGGTGTCCACGGGGAAGGGAGTGGGTGACATCACAGAGGAAGGGAGAGGGGGATAACATCACAGGAGGTGACATCACAAGGCGACGGAGATGACATCGCATAGATTGACGTCACAGGGATGACGTTGCAGGGTGGAGGAGGATGATGCCGGGAACGAAGATGATGCCAATGGACGCAAGATGTGCGGGGAAATTACATAGCGCGGGATGTGCGGAAAATTACGTCCGTGTCGTGTCGATGATGTCACGCGGGGTCAGTGGCTGTCGGCGAAGTCCGTTGCCACCGCCTCCGCCACCGCCGCCGCCGCCGCCACCGCACAGTGGGCTAAAACAATAATAGTGTAGTAAAACCCAGACATAGGACTCTAATTGTCGTCAAACCTCATTTTCCTCACTTTAAAGTAAAAATAGGAAGTTTTTAGGATTACTAGTAGACATACTAGGCCGATTCTGGATCAATTCATATTAGTGGTATACGTATAGTGCGTATACGTGGTGTGTGCGTGCGTGGGGTCGAGATCACTGAGCAAGGGGACCGCGGAAGGGAGACAGGACTCACCATGTTATTCTCTCTTTTCCATCCATTATAAAGTGCAATTCTCTCCCTTCTACTCATTGCGGCCCTATACATGCTCTCTCTCTTCCTCCCATTGCAGTCCCATACCTACCATATTATTCGTGCTCTCTTTTCTTCCCCCGATGTATTCTCCCCCTCATTGTTCTCGATTTTATTAAGATGGGTATTTATTTAATGATTTTTAAATAATATGACTTAGCGTCAAAACGTAATAATTTTTTGTTTAATTTTAATGAGCGCCTTATCAACTAATATACAGAGTATGACGAAGAAATGATGTAGGGACAAAGAAATAAATAATTTTTAAACGCAGTAATATTTATTAAAATTTATTTTTTAATATTCACATTTTTTATTCGTGTAATGTATTATAACCACACGTACAATAATATTTCTTTTTTGATAATGTTTCTGTTTTGGTGTTGTTATGTGTTTATAAAAATAACTGATGTAGTCGTCACTTCGTTTTTTTTCTGTCAAAAAGACATTATATTTATATTTTTAAATATAATATTTTAAATATCATATTTTAAATATAATAATGAAAATAAGATTCTTACTATTAATCCTGCATTTCCTCGGGCTCGTCAACTTCATATGGATGAAGTCCAAATAAGTAGTAGAGATCAAATATGTCAAAATGTACCCAATTTAAGTTATCTTCTGGGTACTCCTTCTAGAGTAGACTCGTTAAGTGCCTATCGAAAAGTCTCGCTAACCGAACACTTCGCCGATGATCTATGTTAATGAATCTTCGGATTTTTATGTCCCGACGCTAAATATTCTGATAAAAATAAATATATATACCAGTAATAAAAAAATTTATTATAACATTTATATAAAAAAATGGTGTACATAAAAGCGCAATTTTACTCAAAAAAAGCACTATTTGTATCCCTAATTCATTTTTTATGTTTATCCGTTCAACAGGTTCATTATCAACCATTAGGACCTAAAAAAAATTATTAAAAAATTATACTAAAAGAAAAAAAATCACACTGAAAAAAATCACACATATATCTAAGACTCACCCCCCGAACCGAGTATTTGTATGTAATTTCTAATGTCTCTTGTAAGTTGCATATTTTTCACAATACACAGTGCGACAAATATGTTCCCGGACACGAACCACATCTCAGCAACCAGTGGCGACATCTGTGTGTTCAAATATGTATTTTAAAGGTTGAACATTTTGCTATCATCTGTCAATGGTTCATTCATTTTGGTTGACATATAACGAAGATATGACAGTTCATGTTAAACAAGATTTTGGTCGAGGTAGAAATTTTAATGGAACAAAGAGCAGTGATTAAATTTAACGCAAAACTTGGTAAAAGTGAGAAATCATCAAACATTCCGATCGATGCAACAAGTTTACGGCAGTCAATGTCTAGGTCGTACAGCTGTTTTTGAGTGGCATAAGCGTTTTTTGGAAGGCAGAGAGACCCTTGAAGATGACAAAAAATCAGGACGGCCAATTTTGGTTCGAACACCCGAAATGATCGAAAAAGTACGTGATTTTGTTGCAAACGATCGCAATGCATCACTAAAAATGATGGAGGAGGCTTTAAATATCAGTAGAGAAACGATTCGAACCATATTACATGAAGATTTGGGTAAAACGAAGGTTTGTGCGGAGTTTGTTCCACACTCATTAAGAAGCGATCAAAAATCAGCGAGAATCAATTATTCCAGAGACATCGTTGCAGCCGCAGAAAATAATCCAAACTTCCTAAAATCAATTGTTACGGGTGATGAAACATGGTGCTTTCAATATAATCCAGAAACTAAGCGCCAAAGTGCGGAAGTCAAAAAATTCACCACAAGCAAAAAAAGTACGAAAAGTTCCATCAAAAATCAAGACAATGCTCATCACATTCTTTGATAGCAAAGGTATTATCCACAAAGAGTTTGTTCCAACTAGCCAAACAATTACTGGTGCATATTATCTCGAAGTTTTAAAGATTGATGGGCAGAATTCATCATATTCGCCCCGAATATCGTGATCCAGAAGATTGGTCTTTGTTGCATGATAATGCACCGAGTCACACTTCATTGATTGTCCGTCAATGTTTGGCTCGAAATCGTGTCTCTGTGTTAAACCATCCACCATATTCACCTGATTTGGCCTGCTGCGACTTCTCATTATTCCCAAAATTGAAATTAAAATTGAAAGGACGCTTTTTTGATGACATTCCGACCATCCAATCAGCTTCTACACATGCACTAGAGGCAATTCCGCAAACTAAGCTAGAACATGCATTTGAATCACTATTGAATCACTGTAACAAGTGTATTGAAGCCAGAGGAGAATATTTTGAATAATAATACCAAAAAATATGCATATTGTTGTTTCAATTATGATTTTCCAGGCCCTGTCCGGGAACATATTTGTCGCACTGTGTATATATAATTTCACAGTGCTGCAGCGATAGAATCTTCTGACATACTGACACACTGACCGACTGACTAAGGTTGCACGAGAAAATGTAAGTATAGCAAAAAAATTGTACATGATCTAGATAACTTAGATGCATTGGAAGACTTGTTTTATTGCATCGACTCAAGATTTGCTTATCCATATTCAAAGGGTTTTTAGTTGATTTAATCGAAATAGTCTGTTCCTGGATATCTGATATTTTTCGACAAAAATTCTTAGCATTGCCTTTTGGTCAAAGTATATAAAAAAAGTATTACATCCGAAAAGCACGAAAAACGTAAACATTTTTTTGCAAGATATCATTTACAGAAAAAAATAATTCCATATTAAAATTATCTCAGTCAAAAACTAATTTTTAATAAGACAAAAATAGGCGAAGCGTGACACGCGCTTTCTTATTCGTTAACTTGAATACTTATTAATCGTACTACCGAATACTGCAATATTATATTATTAATTGATTCTTAATTACTGGGAAAGGGGAAAGAAATTAAAACAAAATCTCACATTTTATTTTTTTCAAATTGACACAATTCTTTTTGACGTTGTCAAACCACGGCGACCACCAATTGTATATTTTAAATACATTCTGTAACGCACAATTCAATTTAACATGTTTTCCACATCGCATAGTATTAATATCTAGATTATTCAAAGATTCTGTATCTTTGTAATCAACGTCCAAGGTTTCAATGGTCATGTCGTCACTATCGAGTATATCAGCGAATCATTCATATTTTTTTGACGTCCTTTAACATATGAGAGCCTTATTGTCGTCATTATCTTCCGCATCGATTATAATCATTATAATCAGACATTTCGCCATGTTGTACGGGATCATTCCGTCTTCCTATTACAATCCATGGTGATACTCAACCAGGAAGCACAAGACTCGGATTTTGTCAAGATATTCCATGGCATGGGGCATATAAAAATGTAATGAGAAAGAATGGCTCTTTTTCTCAATACCACTACTTCCTTCATAACAAATCTTCTTCCAATGACAAATCCTTGCAGATCCACAAACGTTGGTATGGCCATAGCGAATAACTTTTTGAGACTGTGCTTGATCAGGAAAAAATCTTGACTTTTATCGAAAGATCCCTTATATCGAAAAGAGAGGGAAAAGTATTACTCTTTCGCGAAAATGATAATTTACGTAATCTTGCGTACTACGTTGGACATTGGGCTGTATTCGATCGCGGTCGTATATGGTGAGACAATAGGGTTGTATTCGCGGGTACATTCTCTTTGAATTCAAATTCTAATCGTACATCCACAGTGCCACTCTTGACGGACTCATTTTGTCGCGAGCAGTCAATGATTACTACAGTAAAACCTCTCAAAAAGGAGTTTAATTGGAATGACGGTTCATTTCTTTCACGAAGGATTTGATAGTAAGACGTACGGAAACATAAATATATATCATACAAAATAGTGATTCTATGTTTGTCAAAGTCTAGAGTTGGATCATCGTACGGATAAAATTCAGAATTTAGATAAAGTTTCATATTGATTAATTTAAGTGTCGAAGTAAGTTTTACGTGCTGCTCTGATATTTTTTTTATCAATTTGTAAACCAAATAGAATCGCAGTTTTTCGAACTGAGTCGCAGTCAGGTCTTGATGACCCAGGAATGCTTCGTTGTATCCGGGGATACTCGTACAGTTCTCAAGAGCGGAAACTCATATTTAAATATCGTCCATTTTCCAAGGCTCGTAGCATGGATAATTTATTAACTTCATTCAATACAACGTGAGACATTCGCCACTTGTACTTTGAATAATTCAAGTGTCGGCTCTGTCGCTAGATCTACCACTATATAATTGTTACCATTGCGCGCTCGTATCAAAATCAATTCATGGCGAGCGTTAATTATCACACGTTTGTAATCTTCGCAAAAGCCCAACAACATGCTGAGCGGCACACAAAAATTAAAGTATCCATCGTCTGACATTAGACTTTTCGTGGTATCACTAGAGTCGAGAAATCCCGCATTATGCAAGCAATTACATTAGAAAACGTTGCATAACTCCCTTTATGAGACTAGTCATTCCAATGTTTCTGCTACGGTCGATCTCCATACCATTGAATTCATATCGAATTTCATCAAACATGAACGCCACGCAATTACATCTAAGCTTTAGTCGATTTTGTACATTTCCTTCTTTTGAAGTCAATCTATCTTTGACGTAGAGAATGCTTTCACATGATAACGTGTATAAATCCTGCTGTTGTATGGGTATTCTTATCTCGTTGCTATGTCTAAACGTTGTGTTGACGTACGGATTGTACGTGTGAAACTCGAATTTGATGATGCGATCATCAAAGATCGGTTCGCCTCCAATATTCAAGATATCAGCCATCTCAGATATTTCGTACGACAAAGCCCCATGATTGTAAAAATTTAACGTTCGACGCAGTGAGTTTTTATTTTCTATTGAATGATCAAATATTTTCGCAGTCGTCTCTCTGACCAAAAATATGTCTCTAGTCTGTTTCGCTTACTCGTTCAGAACAAGCATCTCACATTATCATTGTCATATCACTTTATCAATATCGCCTCCGTATATGCAATCTAACGGTGATCTCCTCTCCGCGAAAATCGAGCAATCGACCATCTTGATCTACAATGCGAAGCGTCAGATCCGTAATACTCCGTACGATGATTGGAAAATAAATGATCTGCGTAGGTCCTTCCGATATCTTATATCCTGGTGGCACGCTCGGCGAAAACTCATGTATCGCGTGCACACACTTGTCGTTGCTCTATGCACCTGCGGTCACGTTGCAATGCGAATGATGTTTAAGTTGATGATATTTATCGATTCATCCGATTCATGCCACTGTCGTGGTTCCAACACTCAATTTGATGAAAATCCTAACAGTGATCCAATGTTATGAGGTTTGGTGAAATTTACTCGATAAGCGCAATTGATCTCGCTCTTCATTGTATGGTTATTAGCACGAATATTCAATGGATACTCTTTATCCTCTTTACGGGACGTTTTCTTTCTCGCAGTATTGTTGGGACCAGATTGTAAAATTGCACGTTTTAGGTACTCATTTATGTCACGTATTTTGTACGATCCTTCCGGAATGACAATTACCTTGTCGTCTTCGTCAAAGTAAAATTTGTTATTCAATTTACATTAGATATCGTACGGTAAGTTTCAAATTCCGTCAAACCGAGCTCGTAATCGCCATCGCTCAAATCTACGGCCGGAAAGTAGTAGGCCGCGAGGACGCTACTCTTACCAGTAAGCGTAAATGTCAGTGACATGTTTGAATGATTAATAAGTTGAAAAAATGTCAATTGATAAATTGATCGTTAAGGGGATGCTGGAGCGAAGGCTGAAGTTAATCAAGATCGATGTTACAAGTTTTTATTTCCAATGTATAAGATGCTTACGCCCTCTAAGTTAATATGATCATGTAGGAAATTCGATCGATTAATTATCGATATTTTTATTCCGTTTCCTACATTATCATTTTAGCACGTGTATTAGGGTCGGTTCCACAAATGTAAAATTTATTTAGGAAAATTTTCCAATTTTAGAATTGAGAAAAAAATAAACTGTAATTGAAGTTAATCTTATATTTGTAGAATCGGGCCTTAGAAATACAGTTGTATTATATACACATGCAGTGTAGGCCGTGTTCCAATATATACCACCAGTATTAAAAATCTGTAATATACATAAAGTACAGATTTTTAACTTTAATAGTTATATCGATACAAAGTAGTAGCACTTTTTCCTTACGTCCAATGCCATTTTAGGTAATAATAATATAGTATCAATAAATGAATACGACATTGCACATACATAATGTAATTCTTTTTCATGAATATCCATATATACAGGGTGTCATGAATATACGGCCCCACTCATCCCAAGCAGGTGGACTAAATTGAGTAGAAAAATCCTCTACCATTTTGTAGTGCTCGCAATAATTAACGAGATATTAACATTTAAAGATAGCCGAATACGCGCGTCCGTTCGATTTATTATTGTCAAAGGTACGATCCACACGGCGGTTTTACGAAACGATATAGTAGAGACTCTGAACGCTAAGAAGAAAAGGAACGGCGAGATTGAAGCATTTATTGCTTTCGGCCTGGACTTTCTTCTTGAGAAAATCCAATAGATTTTTGCCACAATCGTAATTATCACGTGGAATTAGTTATACAAAATTGATTGGCGCTTTGGATTCTTTTCTAATGACGTTCAACGTAACAGTCATGCGTGACAGAAAATCTGTACGTGGAATTGGTGTATAATTGGTATACGGCGCGTGACGTATTCGTCGGAGCGCGGCGCTCGCGTGCGCGAATTGAATTCTAGAACTTTCGATGGTCCGTTGCCGGTGCCTGTTTGCGTATACCGAATTTTGCAATGAACAAAGAACGACAAATCGCTGACTTTGACGAGGATTAAGATCATGCTCGAGATGAAATCACGAGCTCACCTCAGGCGTGCGTTCAACAACAATCACTGTCGGTCGACCGAAAGAATTCTTACTTTTTCCCGAATTAACGATTTCAAACAGGCTGTTGTGAATGATTCATAGTGAGAACTGATTTTGGCGTTTTCAGAGAGGTTAGACATCTGCTAATAATATTCAGTTTATATCGCTTTGAGTTTCATACAAAAACCTTGATTTTTACTGTGTTTGAAATGTCGAATTTTGTGTTAACCAAGCAGCATTTGCGGGAGATTCTAATTTTCTGCTTTAATTGGAAGAAGAGTGCAGCTGAAGTCCATCGAATGCTTGTCGAAGTTTATGGTGACACTGTTTCAACTGATAAATCATGTAGGGAATGGTTTCGAGGATGGAGATTTTAGCTTTGAAGACAAGCCTCGCTCTGGACAGCCAAAAAAATTCGAAGACAAAGAATTAGAGGCATTACTTGAAGAAGATCAGAGTCAAACGCAAAAGGAGCTTGCAGAATCATTGGGAGTAACTCAATAAGCCGTTTCTGCACGATTGAGAGCCATGGGAATAATTCAAAAACAAGGAAATTGGGTGCCTTATGAACTGAAACCGAGAGACGTTGAAAGGCGATTTTTCACTTGCGAACATCTGATTCAAAGACAACAAAGAAAAGGTTTTTTACATCGGATTGTGACTGGAGATGAGAAGTGGATATTCTACGACAACCCCAAGAAGAAAAAATACTACGCTAAGCTCGGTCAATCGTTGCCATCGATCGAACATCAACACTTAAAGCCGAACATTCGAAGATCATGCTCTGTATCTGGTGGGACCAAACGGGTGTTGTTTACTATAAGCTGCTGAAATCTGGCGATTCCATTACGGGAGATCGGTATCGGCTACAATTAATTCGTTTGAGTCATGCATTGGGAGAAAAACGGCCGAAATACGAGTAAAGACATGATAAAGTTATTTTTCTTCATGACAACGCTCGGCCTCATGTCGCAAACGTCGTAAAAAAATATTTGGAAATGCTCAAATGGGATGTTTTACCGCACCCGCCGTATTCTCCGGACATTGCTCCTTCTGATTACTGATTGTTCCGAAGGATGCAGCACGATTTGGCAAGTCACCGGTTCACTTCTCCAAAATTGGATCGCCTCCAAA
>NW_011627044.1:240067-279496 GCF_000204515.1 Acromyrmex echinatior | reverse complement strand
AGCGATGGACAATACTTTAATTAATCTGTTCATTCTTTTGTTTTGAAATTTTGAACACAAAAAAACGGACTGAACTAATTTGTACTCCCAATACATTTGTTACTTTGAATATGATATACTTATATACATTTCATAAATGTACAGCATCGTACGAAAAATTATGACTATTGACTGTATGTTATATATATGTAATGTATGTTATATATATGTATAGCATATAAATATGTATAACATATATATTATATAGGGTATCCAAAAAAACAGAACATGATCTTCGAACCATGAATGTTCGGCTTTGGTGTTGATGTTGAGGTCGATGGCAATGATTGACCGGGCTTAGCGTAGTATTTTTTCTTCTTGGGGTTGTCATAGAATATTCATTTCTCATCTCCAATCACCAATCCGATGCAAAAAAACCTTTTCTTTGTTGTCTTTGAATCAGCTGTTCGCAAGTGAAAAATCGCCTTTCAACGTCTCTCGGTTTCAGTTCATAAATCATCCAATTTCCTTGTTTTTGAATTATTCCCATGGCTCTCAATCGTGCAGAAACGGCTTATAGAGTTACTCCCAATGATTCTGCAAGCTCCTCTTGCGTTTGACTCTGATCTTCTTCGAGTAATGCCTCTAATTCTTTGTCTTTGAATTTTTTTGGCTGTTCAGAGCGAGGTTTGTCTTCAACGCTGAAATCTCCTTGAAACGTCGAAACCATTCCCTACATAATTTATCAGTTGGAGCAATGTCATCATAAACTTCGATAAGCATTCGATGGGCTTCAGCTGCACTTTTCTTCCAATTAAAGCAGAAAATTAGAACCTCCCGCAAATGCTGCTTGGTTAACATAAAATTCGACATTTCAAACACAGTAAAAATCAAGGTTTTTGTTTGAAACTCAAAGCGATATAAATTGACTATTACTAGCAGATGTCTAACCTTTCTGAAAACGCCAAAATCAGCTGTCACTATGAACCATTCACAACAGCCGGAGCTGTTGTGAATGGTTCATAATGACAGTTGATTTTGGCGTTTTCCATCTTTTGGAAAACAGATCGAACTAATTTGTACTCCTAATATAATGTTCCTTCTCCTCTTAATTATATACGTTGAGTGGCCGAAATTTCCCAGAAAGCATTTTCGGTCGCTAGAAACAAGCGACCATATAGAGAGAGAGAGAGAGAGAGGGAGAGAGAGAGAGAGAGAGAGAGAGAGAGAGAGAGAGAGAGAGAGAGAGAGAGAGATTCTGAAGGATAGACTCGCTGTTTCATTCGACGTGCCCAGCTCGGCGTGCGGAGTCTCACCGATTACAATCGGAGTTTCTATCCTTTTTTGTTTTTTCTCTGTCTCACTCTGTTGTACTTCTGTTTCAATAATTCGTTCTGCAATTCAAGAATGTGTTTTCTATCGATTCTGGTTTGGCATCATCGCCGATGCAACAAGAACGCATGATTCCTTTTCTGAACAATGATTCTGATGTATATTTCTATATATACAAAAATATATTATTACTATAGCGCGTTTCCAACCGATAATATGTTGCTGGTTTATACAATGATTCTCAATCCTTGTGTGTAATTAAATATCCTATTTCTGTAATAAAATAACAGTACTTCGCTTGTGTGCGATAAGAGGAATGGCGCTTTTTACTAAGTCGACATTTCGACATCCGAGTCGAGTAAAAAATGTGCTATATACAATAATTTCAGACCTTGCACGTTTAAAATAAGTAGCTGGCGATTTACAGAAAACTTCAAAGAATAATACTATGCTTGCAGAAACGAATTATAAGTTTTAATATAAGAGCAATGAGTATTCAAAAATTTTATTTATACGTCTGCCGCTTGTCGTTTCGACATCCGAGCAGAATTGAAGCTCAACCGAATACACGTTCCAAGCCCTGATATATGTATGTGTAAATAATTCAATAAATAAAGTTTAGACATGTGTTGTATGTATGTACACACGCACGCACGCACGCACGCACGCACGCACACGCATACATACGCACATGCGTGTGTATGTATGCTGTTTAGGAAGAAATTATTTCAACAAAATTGAAATAACTATTGTAATATAATATTTATTTTATTATTTTTCCTCACAAAAGAAAAAACTTTGATCAGGGTACGTTTATTCATATGGGCCTGAGTAGGTCAGTAATTCAGATCATTTCTATGGTTCAGTGACACACTTTTCATGACAGCGCCGCTGTCAAAATATCGCGGAATTAAAATACTGCTTGGTTTCATGGCTTCACGTTAATTTCATTCATAATATACAAACGAAATTTTCGGATACTCTTTCTTCTTATACTAAAACCCCCTCGTTTTTAAAAGCATAGGATTGTTCGTTTAGGTTTTCCGCAATTCGCTAGCTACTTTTTATGAACGTACAAGATCTGAAACTCTTATATGCAGCATATATTGTGACATGTTAACTACAGAAGCCGATAACAAAACTGTAAATCTTCAATTTTCTTTCGTTTTTTCGTATTCAAATGTAGTTGCGTTGTTGTTGATACTTTAATTGTGGAGAAGGATTTTTCAATCCATAAACACAATTAAGGGAAAAGAGTCTTTAATAATTAATAAAATAGGATACTCCAGCATCCCCTTAAGTATTACGTTTTGACATGATTTATACTACTGTGGATTAATGGGAAGGGTTTACTGTACTACAATTACAATTGTGTACTACAGTTACAATTTATTAAAAATTATATGTTGTCTATAATGTCCTCTTGCCTCTCGACACACGCTCGAGCTCGAGCGGCCGAGAAAACATTTTCAGTCGCTTCACGCTCCAATGAAACGCTGTCTCGTTCGTTCTTAGCACGCCCAAACGCCCACCGAAGCTGGCCGAAGCGCAAAAGCGCCGAACCGCACATAGGCATAGACTTATGCTTGTGTGTGTGATTAGCGGTCGCGCTAGGCCGTTTGATGACATTAGTCGCAATGTCGTAAACCGTCCCTGAATTGGCATCCTACAAGGTTGATCCTCTAAGTTATGATATATCAAATTATATAGATAGGAATTCATATTTAGGCTATAAGTGTGAAAATAAATTGAATCAATTAAAGTTAGATAATATTATCAAATGAGAAGATGTTTAGAGAGCGTTGTACAAACTACATGTAGAGTTAATACAAAGAGTACCTGATAACATAAAAATTTTAGAAAAGATCTTTTTTTTTCAGTAAATATATTCATATTAAAACATCAAAAATTTCCAATAACATCTCTTTATCGAGAACTTACTAAAAATACAACAGAAATTGCTAATATTGAAATTCAGTACGAAAAAATACATTTTATCAAATGGCAAAATACAGATGACATAATAAAGTTTTGGCACGAGGTATCATGCTATAGAAATAATAACGATAATCCATTCAAAAATCTACTTGACTTTAACATTTTTAGTCTTATCCTTTTTCAACGCTGAAGTGAAAAGAATTTTTGGTCAATTAAATCTTGTGAAGAATAAAGTACGTAATAAAATATGTCTCAATATAATAAATGCTATCCTAATAATACGTTACGCCTGCTTGAGAAGATATGATAAATGTTGTCGTAATTACAATGTGGACGGAAAAACATTAAATATTATTAGTAGTAATGATTCTTATCCACAAAAATATGAAAGCTATGATTTTAATTATTTTATGAAAAACTAGTTTTCGTTAAAAAGTTAATAGTAAAACTTTTAGTATATTAACAGTAAAACAGCATTCAATAAAACAGTCAGTAGTAAAAAATGTGCGATATGTTTTCTTTTATTTTTGCGATATATTTTATTTATGATATATTATATTATATATTTATATAAATGATATGATATATTTGATCATTTCAAATAAAATAAAACGAAATAAAAATTATATATTTATTTCATTCTCCCCCTTTTTTGACGCATGTACTTTGTTTGAGACAGCGAGTTTAAGCGAGAAAAACAGTCACGAGTGGAAAGATTTTTAAAACGAATGTTCAAGCAACGAGTAATAATTATTATTATTTGCAGTTCACAAAGTTGATAATTTCGCAAACAAAAAAAAACAGTAATAAATTCTAAAGTTAACACACTCGCAATGAACTGATAATAAATCCGGAAAGAAACTGTCATTCCTTATTTTACAGGAGAATACTTCTTGAATCGCGGCGGCTTTCTTTTGGCGGAGTGACAAAGCTAATGGAGCGTCTCAAAGGCGTTGACTAAGTTCGATCACAGCCTGATCCGGCTTTTTGTACAATTGACCAAAAAGTCTCTTTGTCAGTCGCCTATGAGACCTGTTGAAATTATGAATTTTGAGGTGACCTCACAATTCGAGCAGCGATTTCAGACGGAGATAGCCAAATCAGACTTAGTTGCTATGCGCGATCTGAAAATCAGCGTTCACGATTGGAGCGCAAGCGAATTACTTTTAGCGTTGCGCGCGCGCGCATGCGCTGCGATTAATAAAAATTGCCATTTTAACTTTAATGTTTTTGTATATGTACAACATGCAAAATGATTACAATCTTAACATTTCACAAAGAAAAGTGATCTTCAAGATCATTTGGAAATTTCTCGAATGATTCTTAGCAACATAAAATTTCTTGACATGTAGGTGAGATGTTTTCTCACCTACATGTCAAATATTTTCAAGAGACATATGACGGATTTAAAAATTTCGAATTGGCAATACTGAGTCCGAGTAATCAAGTAATGGATAGTAAGGGATACAGTATATAGTAAGAATAATAGCGCCGGTGTCGGATTAAAAAGTTAGAACGAGAATAAACAAAAGAGTGGATTTACCACGTACGATGTCACTAAACGACAAGATCGATTATATCTATTGGGACGATCCCAACGAAATTGTAGATCGTCTGCGATTGCCTCGAAGCCTCGCGCCAAGCGGATTATAATGGTCATGATAACGAGGATTCTGTCGATTATCGAAGAGCTTCGCGAAGCCAGTCTGATTATAAATTAACCTTGTTACACATCGTTCAGTCGAATTGCAATGCCAATCAACAAGTCCGGACTATCGCTTAGAGAAAGAAGCGAATCTATCAGTGGCGAGGATTGCTCAGAAATTATGTGCGCGATAATGCTCTTTGATACAAAGTCGCGCAAGATTCAATGATTAGCGCTATCGGTAGATGATGCTGACGCAGCAAACAAATGATACGTGCAACAGAGAGTGTTCAAGAGTTGAAAGATCGTCTGAACGAAATCGAGAGGAAGATTGCAGCTTTACAAAATAATGTGAAGATTATATTAAACGAACTTGAAAAGACTATTCGAGAAGTGCATCGTGCCGAATAATTATTCACAAGGTGTCTGAGAAACATCTGCTGGTTAATGAATTGGACGCTCCGGCGAGAAGAAATTTTCCGAGATGACATATCATAGACATGTCACTGATACAATGACCTATGGCAGACGGATGTGATCGAGATGCGTCCTTATATGCGATTCAACAGAGGTTACTACTACATTCTCACCGTTATCGACGTATTGAGTAAGCATAGGCCGTGCCGCTTAAAGCCAAGAGCGGGAACGAGGTAACAAAGATAATTCGAGACGATGAAAGATATCCGAAAAATTTGTATACTGATCGAGGAAAGGAATTTTACAACTCGGATGTGCAGAAACTCTTGAAGAAATGCAATATCAATCATTATTCTATGTATTCCGTAATGAAGGCATTAGTCGTCGAACAGTTCAATCGTACATTGAAGAACGACATGTGGAAACAATTTACGCACAATGGAAATTACAAATGAACATCCTGCCTGTCTCGTATCAAATTACAATGCGCGTAAATTACAATAGCGAACTAATGGTATGCGTCACGTCGATATTATCCCCGCGATCGCCGACAACCTCAAGGGGTTATATCTAATTAGAAATTTCAAAAAAATTGATTTTTCAAAAATCAATCATTTTCTTAAAGTATATAATGTTAAAAATATTCCCTCAAAATTTTAAGTTGACCCGCTGTATTTTTACGGAGATACTCGTACACTTGAGTATACGTCCGTTGAAGCGCTCCTAGTAGTCTAGCGCGGCAGCAGCACGAGGAACGAATATCATCTCATTCTCCCTGCCTGTCAGGTCATCTATTGTTGCTAGTATATACTTGTGTTAGTAAATACGAGTAAGAATTTTCTAAGACATTGTAAGCAAAACGGACTTTTATCAACGAACACAAGCACAAAACCCGGAGAAACGCTGGCAGTATAGTAATTACCGTCGAGCTAGAGACCAGCAAATATGATAGATAAATTAATTTATTATGGTTTAGCGATACGACGGCATTGTGACTTAATGAAAGATATGTATAATGCAATTTGGAAACATGATCATTATAGCTCTACAGATGACAAACTGTGCCATAGCAGATGTCCGACTGGAACTGAGTCATGATGCACTTGGCAGCGCGCTTCGGCGAAAGAAGAGTTAGCTTCATTCAAACACTATTATAAATCTTTTCCTTCTGATGTTTTGACTGCAATCAAGCTATCTCTGAGAATCTTAGTGAAGAAACTTTACTGCACAGATGTGTTGGCGGATTTACGCAAAACAATAATGAAAGCTGAACAATCAATTAAGCTGGAAAATCAGTCCGAAAATTATTCCAAGTGACTCCATTATTGTCGAATTAGCATATATTGCTGCCTGCGTATTTAATGAGCATTATTACAAATGTTACAATTCATGGGAGTAAGCAGCAGTCTCCATCAATTTATCAATAGAGAAGACGAACGCATTATCATATCTAATTATCGCGCAACAGAGTACCAGGGAGGAAAGAATACGTCGTCAGCAAAAACAAATTAATATTTTAGAAGCATCAACTTCAAGAGATGATGTAGTATACGGCCCTGGAATAGATGACTCTGTAAGTTAAAAAATAAATTTTTTATTAACTAATAACAGAACTTGAAACTTTAAACGCATTTTTCTCAAAATTATGTTTCCAAAATCGGTGAGCAGAATATTTCAAAAATCACTGCACCGATCAATCTGAAATTTTACATGTTTTTTTTAGGCATGTAAATCTAGTCTTCAATCGAAGGATTTTTTTTCCAATGCGTACCTTTTTTTGAACAAAAAATGTCCGATTTTTTTCATAAAAATCGAATGTCAATTTTGAATAGCTATCATTTTGTAATTCAATTTTTCGGAATATCAATCGATTAAAGACTAAATTAATTCATATATTGTATTAACTAAATCTTTCGGATTTTTTCATTTCAGATAACTTGGTTCCGAATGGCAACGCTCACCGTAAAACGCATTTTGGAAAACGGTTTTCTGGACGTAACTAGCTATTACTTATTTATTTATAATATTTTTACATAAAAAAAAATGAAAACTTTGTCAAAGTAGGTTTTTTCGAACATAAAACATTTCATGCAGATATGTGCATACATTTAAAAAAAAAAAAATTCACGAAATTCGTCTTTTTTTGGCCTCCTAATTAGGCATAATCCTCGGGGATTTACGCAAAATGGTTGGGATTTGACAATTCATACAATTCGTGAATACATGAATGTGTTGTAAATCTTATATTTATTATAAAAAATATAAATACATATTATACGTAAAAATATTATAAATATCATATATACATATTGTATTTACGTATTATAGTACACACTATATTATACGTTATACATAATATAAATATTGTATCATACATATTATACATGTTATATACATACTATATACAAATGTGTTTTATTTAAATCGGTAATGCCTCCAGGGCAGCGTGTCGGTGAAAGCTGGCACGATATACCGCTTATCATCGTGCGAACTTACAGTAATTTTTTCTGATATCGTATATATACCTCAATTGCAATTTGAATCTTATGCACGACTGCTTGCGCGTCATTTCGATTGCGTTATTCAAGCGCCGCGTGTCCTTGAACGTTATAGATCTCGTTATAGACCTACAACCTTGACGCCCTTTGTCTTCTTCGTATTCTTCTTTCCTTCTACACGCAAGGCGTATATTTTCGCTCTAAGTCCTACGAATTCAATCATAATGGCACCGTTATTCTCGTCTTTCAAGGTCAGAAATTTTTTCATTTGCGAACAGAATACCGTATGCGTTATCGACAGTGTAATCGCTCGTGTCAAATCTATTTATATCACGTTTCATGATATCGTAAACATCATCACATTTTACGTGATATATGAGGCTATCAATATAATTTTGCATTTTTTACGAAAGCAGTGAGTAGTAATGGAGAGTTCTAACTCGGGAACTCCAAGGGGAATGTGGGACGCGGGGGATTCTTCGGAATGACATCATGTGGAATAAGACATCACAGATTTTGGGGATTGCAGTCACGTACAAGACACAAAAAAGAGAATATTGCCATGGTTATAAAACAAAAAGTGTTACAAAGGCTGGTGTTATATGCTCCAATTGTTTTTCGGCCAAGATATGACATAATTTTTTTAGAAACAACATTTATTATTAATTATTTTAAATAAATACGACCAAGTTTCATAATTAATCGATTGTCAACATCTGGCTGCTATCGAAATCGATGATATTGAAACGCAATATTTCCCTCCCTTGAAAAGAGCCTCGAACGTTAATCTTTTTTTTTTGGGAGGAGACATGACAATCAAACATGTTTTTGCAATATGTTTTAAGGTTAGTAGAAGTAAATGTAACTAACTAAAATGTAAATGTAAGTGAAAATTGATAGAATTATATTTTCATAAATTTTTATGAGGATGGAGCGTTTTTTTGAAGCATACTTCGAAAATGAGCGCATAATGCTCTACTCTGAAAAGAGGGAGTTACAAATGAAAATAAATTTAGTCAAGAAATGTGCCAGATTATAGTACGTTAAAATCTATGAGAACTCATCTTCTAAATCGTAAATGTGGATCGAGATTTCAGTCAAGTAGAGCGATCTGTTGAAGCGATCCCACCAAATTGCTACCTTGAAGGAGTGTTTCGCGTGGATAGAAAAGTGCAATGAATTTATTTATTTACAGCTTGAAGAATACAATTATGTCAAGCATTCACGGCTCTCCACTGGATACAGACAATCTCTAATCGCAATTGCACGACTCGAGGGTACAAAGACTCAATTAGAAAGACGATTTCTGCATTTTGGTGGTGATTACGCAAGCATTAGCAATAACAGTGACAATAACGTAGAAAGATTTTTTGTTTGGTGAGAGATCGATGCAACGTTTGAAAATCGAATTTTAACCCATGTGATAATTAACGCGGACAATATCGCCGCGGCGATTTTTAGAAGGCATCAGCAGTGTAGTGCTCGAGCGAGTGCAAGGCACAATAGAAAGACACAACTGTATAAAAGTGAACACGATATTTGACGGCAAATTTGTGACGGGTAATAAAAGTATTAATATTAAAAATTATGAATTCTTTCAAACATCGAACTTGCGTGAGTGATATGTCATCAAACGTTGGCATCTCTTGAGGAGTTTCAAGAACGTGACAGTGGATGGTTGTCGCAAATCATGAATCTTACAAATACTAATAAATGTAATCCAATGCGTATGGAATGTCGCTTCGAAGTGCCGCGAGAGATAATGACAAAAAGAGCGGTGATTAATGGACAATGCATGCTTCGCCTAGTCGAAAGCCTGGTTGCCGCTCTGTATCCAGCCGAAAGAAACACGGATCGTGAATTTTCCCACCCAGACTATACGATGGTGCTGAATTGCAAAATATAGAATTTTCTATAACGTTAAAAGAGGAAATTGGAACATCGTCTCAACGACATGTCCATTAATGTATTATTAATTTAGTATCGAGGGACAAAGAATGCTAAACGTTCTCCCAATACGACACGCTGACGACAGAAAGGAGAAACAATTTATTAGTTTGCAAGATCCGCGAGACAACAATGTGAATCATTTCGTATGGATCAAAAATCCGTCCCGGCTCATGAGCTCGCAATTGAGTAAACATCACGGTCAAAAGTACATTTGCGATCGGTAAGTATACGAGTAGTAAGATAAGGCGGATTCTAACTCAGGTTCGAGGAGAGGTGAGGGGCTGGGGAGTACCCGGGGCGCGGGAGAGTCCGTGGGGAAGGAAGGAGATGACATTACTAGGCGAGGGGGTGACGTCATTGGAGGGGGAGGAGAGGAGGAGGAAAATGACGTCACGGAGATGGCGTTGCGGGGGGAGGGGGCAAGGAAATTACGTAGCGGGAAATTATGTAGCGGAAATTTGCATCCGCATCGCAGTAAAGACGTGGCGCAGGGTCAATAGCCGCCGGGCGCGATCCACCGCCGCCGTCGAACACTCTCTACATATTGTATGTTGTTAAAAAATTATGTATTTTGTATACTCCAAAACAAAGATGAATGGGGAGTAATAAAAATATACGTTTATATACTTATATTGATATATATTTTTTATGCAGGAAAAAAAATACGAATCAAAATTGTATCAAATGACATTGTTTTTATGTATCCACGAATTGTGCGATCCGTCGAATCCCATCCACTTGATGTACACCTTGTCTCCTTTTCTGTGCAGTACTTTCTCCACGAGATACACGTCCAAATGAGTAGTGTGATGCAACTCGTGCTTGTAGAATGCTGCAGCAAGATTTTCGTCGAGTAAATAGATTACGAGTTTAATACGCTGCGCTATACCGATCATAAACACTTATGTGGTCCAATTTGGCGTGTAACCCTTCTCAAAAACCGCTTTGAACTTTCTCACGCGTACCGGATTGCCCACTTTGAATTTTGCCGGATCAGCGATATTTACCAGCGCTGTACACCGTGTCCAAGAGTTTTTCGGCGATCGCAGGAGTTACGTCGGCGAGTCGCATGCCGATAATGAGATACTTACGCGCATTGTAATCTGATACGAGGCACAGCAGCTCGTCGATTCACTTGTAATTGCTGTTAACATCTTCTATGTCGTTTTTGAGCGTGCGATTAAACCACTAACGCTTTCATTAACCTTTATCCTTTTTTTCATATAAAAAAATGTAATAATTTCGTCAAAATGCATCATATTAAATAGCCGTATGAAGCATTTGACAACTGACATTGACAATAGTTTAATTACAAAAAAGTCATTTTGTTACTAACAATAAGTATACGTGATAATTTTATTTCTTGAAAAAAAACTTTTAAAATTTATAGAAAAATGTCAGCTTTCGAATAAGGCTTTGATGCGAATAAACTTCATACGGCTATTTGATATGATATATATTAACGGAATTATTTCATTTTTCTTTTGTGAAAAATAGATACCCGCTTTTCAAAGTTGTTTTAAAGCTTAACTGCAAAAAATCATTCTGTTACTAAATGTGATAGTGCAACTCTTGAAGAAGAAAAATCATCCCTGCAAATTGCTATGCAATTGCTCAAACATAAAGAAATTAAATTCTCCGCAGACAAGTTTTTAGTGAACAAATGGCTTTTTACAAAAACTAATGAACATTTCAGGCTCGTTCAGAGATTTTCTAGATTTTTTCGTCATTACGAGGGCTATATGTTATGAGAATTTCAAAGCTTTCCGTTTAAATCTTAATAAATAGAGCGAACGAAAAAAGACCTTTTTCGATGATTTTTATTTATTTATTTTTTTTTACTTATCTAATATCTAATATCCGATTTTAATGTTTCATGTCTTATTTTGTAGATATTTCGAATATATTTTGTTATACTGAATTTTTTTTTCCATACAATCAATATCTTTCGTTTTATAAGCAAAAAACATGCTTTTTGCAATTATCCGATTTTATTTCGTATATTTTTTTCATAAGTTTCAAGTTTCAACAATGCATTGCTTTTCTAATGACTTTCCGAAGATTTTCGTGAAGAAAAATGCTGGTTTATAATTTTTTTCCGGTAAAATTCTAATTCTCCTAGATTGTTCTTGCTACTCGAAGTTATGAAGGAAGTATATAACGCGAATGAAAAATCATTAACAATAAAATATCTCGTAAATTGTTTCGTTTTAACATGATTTATACGAGGGCAAGTCAATAAGTTTTTAGAAAAATATAGTAAAACGCATTTTTTTAATCGATTCATTTTTATTTCTCAACATAGTCTTCTTTCAGCTCGATCCAACGATTCTTCAACTTTTTCAAGCAGTCCGAATAATATGATTTATCCAACCCTTCAAAATAAGCCTCTGTTTCGGCGATGAGTTGCTCTCTGGTGGTGAATTTCTATTCTCCGAACCATTTCTTCAGATTTGGAAACAGGAAATAGTCGCAGGGGCTAAATCTGGCGAATATGCTGGATGGGAAAGCAATTCGTAGCGGAATTCGTTGAATTTGGCCATCGGGCACGTGTGAACCCGTGCATTGTCTTGATGGAAGAGCACTTTCTTCTTCGTCAAATGAGGAAGTTTTTTCTTTAAAATGTTGTTGAAACGATTAATAAGGCTGCATAGTAATCGCCATTGATCGTTTGCTTCGACGGAAAGTAATCGATATGAATTATACGTGCATCCCAAAAAACTGTGACTATCACCTTTCCAGCCGACTTCACGGTCTTCGCCTTCTTCGGAACTGGTTCACTCGGTGAAATCCATTGTTTTGATTGTTCCGTCGTCTCGAGTGTGAAGTAATGAATCCATGTTTCCTCTACAGTAATGAATCGACGCAGAGATTCATCTAGATTACGTTGAAACATCTTCAAACATTGTTTTGAAATCGTCACACGGTCGCGCTTATAGTCCACAGTGAGCAAACGCGGCACCCATCTTGCCGATAGCTTTTTCATACCCAATTGTTCGTGCAAAATTGAAGTCACTGTGCCATATGATATACCTGTGGCTTCAACAAGCTCGCGCACTTTCACTCCTCGATCAGTCAATAATATCGTGGACTGGCATAGCAGAAATCCTCGATTGTCCTCAATTGGACGTCCCGAACGAAGTGCATCGCATGTGGATATACGACCACGTTTAAATTCACCTAATTGTATACAGTCGCAAACGCTGATGCAGATGTGCTATGAACATTATCCAACTCGACTTTGATTTTTCGACGTTAAATCTTTCATATGTAGATGTTTGATCACTGCACGAAATTTGTTTTTTTTCCATTTTGCAAAAAATATAAAGGTTGTTCGCTTTAATCGTCTACAGAAATGAAATCACGCGATGAATTCATGCTCAAAATTTGACAGTAATCAGCTGAAAGATGCTACTTGTCAAAAAGTAATGTGATATGACACTGCGAGTGCCCTTTGACAGATTTTCTAAGAACTTATTGACTTGCCCTCTATTAGAGGGCAACTATTCTAGATTAATGGGAGAGGTACACTGTTACTACAATTTATTAAAATCTATTTAGTATATTATATGTTATTTAGAATATTTTCGTCCCTTATTAGTATGTCGAGCGGCCGAGATTGCCGAGAAAGCATTTTCGATCGCTTGAAACAAGCGATTAGAGCGAGAAGAACGGCTCGCTCTCTCATTCATTCTCGGGGTGCCGAAGGCGAGCACGGATATGGGCTCGTACTTGAGTGTGTAGCTATCGGGTTCGTCAGATCACCGTGTAATTCTGTATTTCCACCATCAACACTTCTTGGTTGAGTACTCAGGAGCCTTAAATTTAGGAAAACTAAAGAAATTATTGCAAGAAGTATTACCTCACTCAAGATTCAAATCTGGGATCTCTCGACTTTCTGGGACAAGTGTCTTTGCCCAGGGATCGGCTAAATGAAATTGGACGCCCGCGGGCGCCCGCGAATGCCCAGCTACAGTCAACTTCATTCACAACTCCCTTATTTCGAAAATTATATCAAATTGTAATTGTCAGTCAAATACTTACGAATTAAGTATTATTACTGTTATAAATAAGAAGTGTTTATCCGAAACATACTTTGTTATTATTTTATGAAGCGGCGAAAATAAATCCGTAGCGAGTTTGTATCAAAAAGTATCATTATTTAATCTTCTGTAATTTAATATGTGTTTATGTTATAATATGGCCCTGAAAAGGGCTGATTGGTTTCTTCTCAATTGTTTCTCTCTCTCCAAATTATCTTGAAGAGTCATGGTGAGTTTTATTCGTCCCAGTTTCTCCGAGTCCTTTGAAGGTGACGATGGTCGTCTCGAGGTATCAATGTGCTTCGTTCTGTTTTTCTCTATCCTATTTTTGGAGAAGTCTATAGCTGCTCGGTTGTCACAAAATATTTAAAAACCTGTAATAAAATTGCGGAGTTCTGATAAAAATATATCTAACCTTACTATTTTTTTGACTCCATTCGATAGCGGCACATATTCCACTTCCATTGTGGAACTGGATAGGCTTGTTTGCTTCGTCGATAGCCAATGGATGAGATTTCTCTCTAGCATAACCGCAATGCCAATATATGAATATCGGTCATTTGATCTCCTACTTAGTCAATATCATCACAATAAACTAAGATCCTTTGCTCATTTCCAGTTCTGTATGTTAATCCAAGGTCCCTGATTTTACTTGAATATCGCAGTATATATTTTGTTTGAGTCCAATAGAGCCTCTCAGGATTAGAATTATATTGCGGTAACTTCGAAGTTGCAAATGCAATTTCTGGTCTAATATTCTACACCAAGTACATTAAGGATCCTACTAACTCTCGGTATGATACGTAATATCCTCACCTTCTCTTCATGTGTTTCCGGACAATTCCTCTTGCTCATCTTTATCCCTGGTTCCAAAGAGGTAAGTCTGTGACGCAATGAAGGGTTATTCTATATTGCATTTAAAGGTCTTATATCGCTTTTTCTAAAGTCAAATCTCTATTTCTAGAATCATGCAACATTTTTTGCAAAGAATTTTTCAAGATTTGAACACATCGCTCGGCTAGGCCGTTTGTAGCCGGATAGTATAGAACTGTGAATTTGAGTGTAACGCTTTTTGATTTTAAGAATTGTAGAAATTCTGAAGAACAAAAATTTCGGCCATTATCCATAATCATCATTTTTGGGGAACCAAAATCCGTGAAGATTTCTTTGCAAATTTTAATAGTGTTGCGGTGTCACTTTTGACTATTTTAAAAGTCCATATTGAAAACGCATCAACATATATAAAAAACAATGTATCCATAAATGGTCCCGCATAATCAACGTGCACATATTCAAACAGGAATTCCGTTGCTTCCTATTCGTGTATTTGTGCTTTCGATGGATACGGATTTCGTTACAGGTATCGCAATTTCTTGCTAATTCCTTAATTTTTTTTATCAAGATCAGGCCACCAGAAAGAGTTCCTAACTAGTGCCTTCATTCGTATTACATCAAAATGACCTTTATGCAATTCACGAAGAAATCGTAACTCTTGTAACTTGGTAGGAATTACCACTTTCTCATTACACAATCCTGTTGTATGCTAAAGGCCGCTTGGTTTATATTGAAACGTAGTTTAGCTGGTATTTCTTCCTTTTCTCGTAACTCTTTAAAAATCTTATTTAATTGCATCTATAGCTGAGGCGCGTACTACATCTTTTACTGAGATTGGTAAGCTCAGTACGGTTTCTATTTCATAAATGTCCACTACATCTCGCTCTACGGTGGGAACTATTGGAATTGGCAGTCGTGACAAGCAATCGGCGTTACTATGTTGTTTCGTGTTCTTGTGCTTAATATCAAAAGTAAAACCATGTAGAAAATCACGTAATGCTGCATACATATTGCTGTATACACCAGTAATGCTTTTGTAAGTGTGAATATTTGTACTAATGGCCTATGGTCAATATATAACGTAAACCTATTTCTATACAAGTATTGGTGAAATTTCTTTATCAAAAATTATAGCATACGCCTCCTTATCAATTTGAGTGTATTATTTTTGAGTGTTTGATAACATTCGCAATGTAAACTGTAGAACTTGTTCCGTTGCGTCAGGGTAACAATGTGAAAGTATGCTCCAACGCCGTACGGTCTGGCATTAGTATTTAGAATCAATGGGAGTTTAGAATCAAAGTGTGTAAGGACCGTATCACTTTTAAAATGATTCTTTGCCAATTGAAACACGCTTTCACAATCGTCAGTCCACTTAAAGACAGTTCCTTTCTGTAATGTACTATATAATGCTAAAATGGAACTTAAATTTTTAATAAATCCATAGTAATTTGTCATGCCAAGAAATGAACGTTATTCCTTGACATTCTTCGGCCTAAGCATCTTATTAATTGCTTGTATTAGGTGTACAAAAAAGTTCTGAGCTTTAGATTTGATACAACCGAAATAACAATTTAAATTTTATATATCTTCCCGCCCTTTTGCGATTTTAAAGCGTTAACATTTGGCCTTCTAAAATGCCATACGGTTTGGGGTTTGATGCACATAACCTCAAAAATCAGTAGTGTTCACGATGGCAATAACAAAAGAGCATATTCGATTTTCCATCCACTTCGCGTTTCATCTGAAGAAAAATGCTGCTGAAGCCACTGCAATGATTTGTGCTGCATATGGAGAGAACGCTGTAAGTCATGCTACATGTAAAAGACGGTATCAAAAGTTTCGCCAAGGAGATTTCAGTCTTAAAGATGAATCGCGTGCTGGACGCCCTGAAAAGATTGAAACGGACGAATTGCAAGCACTGCTGGATATAAACTCTGCGCAAACTGAAAAGGAGCTTGCAGAACAGCTTGGCGTTACGCAGCAAGCCATTTCCGTACGATTACATACGATGGGAAAGGTTCAGAAGGAAGGCAGATGGGTTCCGCATGAATTGTCCGAAGACAACAAAAATCGACGGCGTGACACTGCACTCACTTTACTTTCAAGAGTTGTTACAACCGGGTGAAACAGTCACGGCAGACCGCTACCAACAACAATTGACCAATTTGAGCGATGCATTAGAAGAAAAGAGGCCATTTACTGACCAAGGACGTCGTAAAGTGATCTTGCTTCATGACAATGCTCGACCTCATGTTGCGAAAGCGACTCAGGACCATATCTTTGCGTTAGGCTGGGAACTTCTTCCGCACGCGGCGTATAGCCCAGACATGGCGCCTTCCGATTACTACCTATTCCGGTCGCTGCAGCATCATTTGGCTAATACACATTTCGTGAGATTAGAAGAGATACGAAAATGCATTGATGACTTTATCGCTTCGAAGCCGGTGAGTTTCTATCGTCAAGGAATTCGCAAGCTCCCCGAAATATGGCAAAAGGTCGTTGATGCAAACGGAGAATATTTCGCTGATTAATATTTTTTCGTTTGTTTTTGAATAAAGATTGAATTTTACAAAAAAAAGCTCAGAACTTTTTTGTACACCTAATACTTTCTCCGTCGTTTTATGCAAATCGTTTTGTCTATTCGATATCCACAATACTCAATACTGTCTCGAAAAAATTTGCATTTACTCTCATTGATTCTAATATTAGAATCTTCTCTTCCGAGAGAAGCTGTAGCACCTACCCAAGCCGTTGAAAATATATCTCATTATTAGGTCCGGTGATTTTAATATCGTCTAGGAATACCGATACTCCCGGTATCTTGCCTAGAATGCCTTCAATTTCTCGCTGCCAAATGGCTGGTGCAGAAGAGATTCCATACATTAATCTTATGCAACGAAATAGTCCTTTATGCGCGTATTCAGTGTAAATAGTTCTCGATCCTTTTCGCAGACTTCAAGCTGTGAAGTATGCTTATTTCAAATCTATTTTAGAAAATTTTTCCTCATCAGCCATCGACGCGAATAATTCGTCGATCGTTGGGTACTCATCTATCCACAGGTTTGCGTTTAGTGTAACACTAAAATCAACACAAATGCGGACTTTGCCATTCCACTTCAGTATGGGTACAATGGATGTAGCCCATCTCGACATATTTACCTTCTCTAAAATCCCGGCTCGGACGAGTAATTGCAGCTTCTCTTTTATAGGCTGCAATAACTTGAAACCGTACGCGCTTTCAGAAATATTGGTTTAATGTTTTCTTTTAATGACAACCTAGCTTGTCGCCCTTTTATTGTTGTAGAAACTGAATCTAAATTATCTTTGTATTGTTATAACAATCATTATAACAATCGTGAAACTTGATATTCCGATCCTTTATGTAATGTATGTATGCTATTTATTGAATCTGTTATATGTATGCATTCACGTAGGATATATATATAGATTTAATTCTACAATTATATTATTATATATAGTGACTGTAACTCGTACAACTCTAATGATTTGAATAGACGTTTTACAAAAAGTAATTAATTGTAGTGACGTTGAATGTCGATTTCGAAAGTGTTTTCGCATTGTTCTGCTAATTATTAATGTAACGGCCACTTCACTATTGATTTTAAAACGTAAAGGCTTATCATCAACCAAAGGTGTTTCGTAAAACTTATATTTGGTGTGTTTGATTAACAGTACCTCCTCAATTTGGTTAGCGGCTGCTCGCTTCGCATTCATACATATTTTTTATAAGTGGCTTGATCACATTTGTGACATATAATGTTTTTATCTAGTGTACATTTGCCATGTGTTTACCGCCACATCTGTAACAAGACATATTAGTAATTGCATTCTAACCCGCTTTACCAATATTGGATTGATTGGCGTGATTCCCCGTTTTCGCAGGTTTCGCTGTTGCTTTCCCTTTAGAATAATTTTTCTTTTCCATCTTCTTGTTCTTAATGCCCATGTAGCTGATCACTGCTGATCGATCCCTACAGTTGCTGTATATCTTTCTCAGATAATTCCACAGCTGTAGCTATTTGTACGGCTTCCTCAAAGGTTCCTTCAAAGGTTCCTCAAAGTCCTTCGTCTCCAATAATCGAGATTATGTACGATGATTTGCCAAACCAAAGATGAACTGCTTGCGTAAGACAGTTATAAAATAATTGCCAAAATTGCAGTGGACACTCAATTTATGTAATGCTGCGACGAAATCCTTGCTCTCACCTTCTTTTTGCTTCCTTTGATAAAAACGGAAATTCTCAGCAATCTCTAAAGGCTCAGGAGCGTAATATTTAGCGATACTACTAACTAATGTATGTATGTAGCTGAATAAGAATCTGCCGGTCAGTTTATTGCAAATAACGTCGAATGCAGTCGGTCCAATAAAATGTAATAGGTACATGATTTTTTGGTCGGCCGGCACTTTGAAAATTTTTACGGCAACTGTGGATCGTAACGCTTCTAATCCGTAGTCATTGGATCGAAAATTTCGATACTAAAATTTCCGTGTAGCGCTGCTTCCGCCATTTTAATATACTTCAATGTTGAATTTAGATTCGTTCTAATCAAATACGTACGTGCGGTTTTCGCAAATATCTCACTCGCCACGCTAAGTACAATGCAAAATTGTGGTTGTAATCGTCCTCGTAAGTCCGTTCCGGACATGTAGATCCATTGTACGTAATCGTAGCTTCCTCAAATCTTTTCTTCACCACGTAGATTACTTCCTAGTTTTCTCTTGCTTTGAATTACCTTACTCACTATTACTTCTCTTTAGATGTATCCCATCCTTGTCGCCAATTCTGTTGTGTATTGGTGAGAGGGAAATTGAGGAAAATTCTTGCTTAAGTACCAGTCAGATAACGTCCTTTATTTTACAAAAGTGAGAAGGTACTTCTATCACCAATCTAGCCAATCTAACGAATGGTGGCGCGAGAACGCCACTAAGCTATCTCATCAAGTCCCATCAGAAAGCCTGTCATCAAATTCCGTCAGGAAGCGCATGCCTTGCTAACCTATCTTAAGGAGTTCCGTAACGTGATCTCGCGCGAACATTAATTTCCTATGGATCACATAACAGTAAGGGACACTGGTTGATAGCAGTAATATATATAAATGATATTTTCTTGTTCGCAAAAAAATCAGACTCGATTACAGTAACCGTTAAGACCATTGTAAAGAGATATGAAGTCAAGAATTTAGGAGAGACACATTCTGCAGTAGAGGAAACTAGATTGGAAACAACCCGATACAGTACGATTGACGCAAAAGAGTTACATTGAGTCATTGTTAAAAAGATATAACATGTAGGAATGCAGATCAGCGATAAGATTTTTAAAGGTAAATTGCGCATGAATTTTAATTTATTTTTTCCGGATAAACCTAAGAAAACTACAAATACAAACTCGTCGAATATTTGTAGAACTCTCGCTATGAAAGAGAGAAACAATGCAGAGACTACAGAATAAAATTAAATGGAGTTTCGGAAGAATCAGTTATCAGGCGTACAGGAAAGTTGCATTATTTCTGTTGTTTTGGATGACGTTGTTTTGGTTGGACATGAGAACGATTCATTGATCAGATTCGAAAGACTGGCGAGAATAAAAGCTGTAGCTAGAAGCTGTATGCAGATGAATCCAAATGCAGAGGATTTATCAGACGGAATGCCTGAGGAACCCAAGAATAATCCAGGTGAATCGGGTCAAAAACTCGGTTTAAGAGAAATCGAAGACAATTTGCCGCGAGAGATATCCGAACAAGAAGTCTTGGAAACACCACCGATGTCATAAAGAGAAATCAGCCGTAAAGAACTCCCAGCTCGGAAAAGAAAATTACCTTCGAGATTTGTGGACTTGTATATCAAATTTCTTCTAAGGAGTAATACTCTCATTATTATACGAGAACAGAGATGTTATGTGGTCCAGAGAATTAGAGTTCGCGCGAGGTCACGTTACTGATCTTCTTAAGATAGGTTAGCAAGGCATGCGGGTTCTCTGACGGGACTTGATGGTGGCGTTCTCGCGCTACCGCCCGTTAGATTGGCTAGATTAGCGATAGAAGTACTTTCTCACTTTTGTAAAATAAAGGACGTTATCTAACTGGCACTTAGGCAAGAATTTTCTTCAATTTCCCTTTCACCAATATATAACACTTAAAATAAGTTCGAAGATATAAGCTTTTTAAATCCTATTTTAATTAGGAAAGCGCTTCCAGTTCTTCATTCCAGTTTTTTTCTGATTGCTTCAGTTTGTAACTCAGACATAGTAATCTAGTCGCTTCTACATTTTAGCATTTGAGAAGAGCCTTCTACATTTGATTTCCATATAGATTTCCTCTTTTACAAGTTTCCGCAAATATGCATTTTTCACATCATGTGTCTAGTATACCACTAATAAGGCTAATAGTAATCTGATGATTGAAAAATTTGCTACAAGTGAATACGTCTCGCTAAAATCGGTTCCTCTCTATTGCGCGAAATCTCTTGCCACTAACCGGTTTTATACCTTGTGATCTTGTCATCAACATCTGTCTTCAACTTGAATCCACTTGCATCTTATACACATCTTTCGTTTGGACAATTGAGTAATCTCCTAAATTTTTCTTTGTGTTAAGCAATTTAATGGGAGTGTTCCGATTGCACATTATCGATCGATAGTATTTCTCAATCGGACCCGATCGAACACAGACGAGATCGGACATAGACTCGATTGGACATAGACTTGATTACAAATTTGATCGGACACATAATTAGGACACGGATTCGATTGCACACGGACCCGATTGCACACAGATCCGATTGCGCACCGATCCGATTACGCACGACCCGATTGCATACAAACTGTTCTCACACTCCACTGTCTTCATGGGTTAGAAATATTCCAAGCGGACACTGTCTACGCTGCAACTTCTAGGCGGTTAGGCCCCAAGTGGATACGTTATTTTTTTTAAAGAACTGGAAAGGATACGGGCAGTAGAAATCTAGCGCAAAAGACGTCGCGCAAATAATATAACTATGAAGTGTGAAACTTCTTTATTCACTAAAACGCGCTTTAGTAAATAAAGAAGTTTCGTGTGTCCCATATCGAAGGTCATTACCTTGTAAAGGTGAAACTCGGCTCGAGATACTCATATCCGTAGTAGCCCTTGCAGAAACGCGCGTAGAAATTGTACAGAATCGCATATCTGTTTTTCAAAATCCAGATTCATCGTACGGATAACATTCCAAATTCAGATAAAGTTTCGCATTAATTTGCAATCGTCGAATCGACTTATATTCTCGGACATTTCCGAAGTGACGTTTTTTCAACTTATTTGCATAGCGATAATAACGTAGCGCGACTTCTCGAGCTGAGTAGCCGTCTTGATGACTCACGAATGCTTGGTTGTGCTGTGTAAGAGCGGAAACTCGTACAGATCCCAGGAGCGAAAAGCCATGCTCAGATATCGTCCGCTCTCCAAAGCGCGCAGCATCAACAGCTTATTTATTTCGCTCAATAACATGTGCGGCATTCGCCACTGTACTTTGAATAATTCGAGCATTGGCTCTATCGCCGGATCTCCCATCAGATAATTGTTGTCGTTTCGCGTATTAAAATCAATTTAACGAGAGTTGATCACCACGCATTTGTAATCTTCGCAAAAGCAGTACGTAGAGCGGTACACAGAAATGAAAGTATCCGGCTGCGCATTCCAGCCGGCATTCCGTAAAATCACGCTTCTGTCGGATAACACTGTTACATAGTTTTTGAACGTGCTACGCCCACATTTTTGTTACGATCAATTTCCATCACATCGAATCTTATCGAATATGAACGCAACGCAATTATTTCCCAATGCCACATGAGCACCCTGGACCATTGTCCTTTTTGTTCTTCGTCAGTTTTCCCTCGACATGTAGAAAGCTTTCGTACGGCAGTGTGTACAGATCCTGTTACTGTATGTATATTCTTATTTCGTCGCTGTACCCAAATGTTGTGTTGGCGAACGGATTGTACGTGTGAGTCTCAATCTTGACGATGCGATCGTCGAAGATCAGTTCGTCTTTAATGTTTAAGATATCAGTCATCTCAAATGTTGAGCACTGCGAATCCCAAAGACTTTGAAAATGTAACGTTCGACGCGCTGAGTTTCTTCTTCTTCCTGATGAGCGAGTTTTGTCGAGCTGTGGCGTCACCTTGTAAAGAATGCGTTATCTCTCTGCGTACGCTCCGTTCTGTTCAGCACGAACATCTCACACTCATGTTATCGCCATCGTACGTGCAATCTAACGGTGATCTCTTCTCCTCGAAAATTGAGCAATCGTCCGTTCTGACCGACAATCGTTAGATCCGTACTTCGCCGATCAAGAACACGAGTACGCTCAACATTGACAGAAACAGTAACGCATCGCCTCGTTTCGCCGTCGAAAGTATCCGCTTTTTCGTCGCCTTTTTCTTCGTCGCCTTCTACTTCGGTTTCATGCCCATGCCGATCTTGGTCTTGGCTTTCATCGCTGCCCAGACGGCACCTGCGGCGACTCTCTCGCGACGACGCGTCCTAGCGCTTTATCGGCGAGTACCTTGTCCGCCATGTATCTATCGGTGAGATCGTTGTTCCGAGAATACGCAATGTCGTGTTCTCGGCACGCCGTGTCCAGTGGATTTATGCCTGCGTCACCTCTGGCTGATTGCTTCATAAGCCGAATGCCCGGATCACAAAACTAGTAGCCCGGAATATGTAATTCGAAAGGAAGCACGTTTATCGCTCGATTTAGCAGACCACCGCGCGATGCCGACATTCGCTACAATCCTTTATCTTCGATATGGGACCGTCGATATGCGTCCGCTGCCACGGCTGATTGTAGTGTTCGTCGCAGCGACGATAAGTTCGAACCTCCCAATCTGCCTTCACGTGTTTCGGAAGCTTGACCCAGACGTGTTCGATGTATTCACCGTACACGAATACGACCTTCGGTATATATTGCAACTTGCGCTTAAGTCTCGAATATCAGAAGGATGACATAGCGCGAGATACATTTTGCTACTGAGCGATTCGCGGATTCGCGCGCCTTTAAATAATCGTTCGAGAGCACGTAGCCTTTAGTGTAAGCATGAAATTCGTGTTGCAACTGACGATACGTGTCACAAACTGTGACGCGAAATCACAAATGATGGGAGGCAATGCGGAGAAGCGCAAGCACGGCAAAATGCTGCCGAGTACTATACGCTCATTTGCTGCTCGTCGTATTGTGGTAAAACCAACATTCTCATAAGTGCTCGAGAATCCAAACGGCGTACGTTTCGAGAACGTGTATATCTACTCGAAATCATTGCAACAGCCAAAGTATCGATATCTCGAAAATTTATTTACGTCTATCGATGAAATCGGCTACTTTATCTTTTCCAACAACGATATCGTTCCACCAAACGAGACGCGCCCAAATTCTATTTTTATCTTTGATGGCATGCGACAAGCAGGATACGGTGAGAGAATACTTTTCGATGGATCGCACACAAACGTTGATTGCTTCTATCTCTGTCAGACGTACGCGAGGATACCTAATACCTCTGATACGCGACAACGCGAACCTGCTGATCCTGTTCAAACAGGATTGTACCAACTTGAAACACGTTTACAACGATCACGTGAATATCGACATGTCCTACGACGAATTTTGCGCGTTGTGCCATGACTGTTGGCAAAAAAATATGGATTTTTAGTAATAGACAAGGATAGTGCGTTTAAAGACGGGAGATGCAGAAAGGGATTTAATGAGTTCGCGATACTGTAACGTGACTAGTCGTTGTCAATACTTCACCAGAGACGAACATGGCTAATTTGCGCGAGCGTGAAAAAATCGCGAGAGAGATCGAGAAGACGAGCGAGTCGATTCGCAAGAAACATCGCTCTGAAAACCGATTGAATCGAGAAGGATATGGCATTGAAGAGACATTTTAAGTCTATAAACCGCTGCGACAGATCATTGACAGCCCTGGTGTGTGCGCGATAAAGAGACAGTCGCGCGACGATAACGCAGCGTCTGCCTCTAAGCGCGAGAGGAAAAAAGAAGAGGAGGAGGAGAAAGAGGAAGAGGCAGAGAAAGCGAGTGAGATGTTCGAGCGTTCCGCGACTCCGCATAAATCCGATGATCGATTGCACGATCATGTACAGCCGATAACCTCTACTCCACGTACGATGATCGTATCGACGATAGAATCGTTGGATAACGTTTTCGGAATGATGACTCGCTAGCAACAAAATCGGTTGCAAACGTCGGAAGGTCGAGAGGTGTTACAAGCCGGCTTGGGCCCGCTGAGTCATAAGTACGTCGAGACTGTCCTGAGGGGAGCGCGAGATAAACAGAAGAGTAGTATAGATTACGTATACGGCGTTTACCTACACAAGGATTGATTATGATGAATTCAAGCCACTGTTCTCATCCTTCATCAGACCGAGTACTTTTTTGATCGCGAGAGGCATACCATACACTTTATCTTACGGATAATCCCTCGTGTCGAATCTAGCGATATCGCGTTTCATAGTCTCATAACATCGTCGCATTCTATATAGTAAATGAGACTATCCGTGTCGGTGTACATGATTTTGCATTTGTCGTGATACATCGGTGACATGTACTCGTGGTGAAATTCGTACAAGCAGACTTTTGATATTTCAAGTATGCATATACTCACGTAAATCGGCTTATTGAACTTCACCTCGAGTTTGCGCATTTCGACGGCGATTAAATTTTCCGTAAAGACGCTGCGGCTATGAAAATTCGGTTTCGCGATCATTGCCTCCGCGCCATACTGTCCGTCCCATTTTGTTATTAATTTTACATCAACGTGGTTGCGCACATTCTCCATGGTCTTACCGAATACCGCGTTGTTCATTAGTTATACAAATTTTTTTCGAAATCGTTTTTCGCTCTAAATTGTTCTAAGCGTTCTAAATTGTGTATAAAGTTCAATGTAATTGCAGAGCCATGGAGATTGAGGGAATTGTAGCACCCGATGGATCTTTATTACGCGAAGACCATGACGAGTACATTGCTCCAGGTTGCGGTAATGGATGATGTAACGCTGCTTATCGTACAACGTCGCTAGAAATTTATCTTCGCGCTTGCCAGGTTTATCGCGCGTTGGGCAGAAAGATAGATCAGTGTGTCGATCGTGTAGATGCTGCGGATACTCAAAATCGACCTCGAGAATATAACCGGTAGGTGAATCCGGAGCGATCGTGCTCACGTCAAAGTTCGCAGCGTCTTCGATACCGAAATTCGGTGTATTCTGTAAAGGTTGACACATCGCCCACCCGTATTCACATCGCAGATTATTCACATCGTAATACATCAAGTACGACGACGATTTCGATGCATCAAACGAACACATGTACAGGATCCGACAAAATGATCTCTCACATTTTAATCTTTAATAAAAACGCCATTGTAAATGCTATTTAGATTTTATTTTTATTAACTGAAAATTTATGCTATGCCATTTGTTTTTATTGAGTTTTGAAAATTACAGAGTCCAAGTGGCGACCATTTTTTTCGATACACATTCGAAGCTGATTTCTAAAAGTTTCCATCACTCGAGCAATGATTTGAGGCGATATTCCTGTAATTTCTTGGCGTATTGCTGCTTTCAATTCGTCAATGGTTCGGGGGTGATATTGAAAAACCTTCGCTTTCAGGTAGCCCCAAAGGAAAAAGTCGCATGGGGCAAGAAGCGTGTATATTTCAGCATGGCGTCCCATGTAAAATCTGCAATGTATAATAATACGCGGGATCGAGACAGTAACTCGCAATGCAACTATTGCGGAAATTTTCGAAAATGCCTGCTAATAACAAGACATCAGTTTTCAAGTACAGATCACTGTACTCGCCGAGCATTCGGATGGAGAATCGTTTCCAGATGTTCGCGACGTGAGCGTAATCGCTCTCGGATGGTAAACGCGTGTTCTGCAATTTTTCAACGCAATCAATATACTCGATCGTACGGAAAGACATCTTTTCGTGTGAGTAATTCAAATTTTTCGTCTGATAATGTTGGAAATTCGGAACATACAATTTTTAATTTATCTTTGTCGAAATACGACGCCAATTTATCAAGGCTTGCATTTAAAAATTTGAAAGAATCAATGTGAATCTTAATTTTACGCAATTTTTCTGATAATTCTTTTCATTTTTGTCTTTGGTGCTATTGACATTTTTAGTGAATGAAATATATTTTTCTTTAGTTATCGGTAGTATATCTATATGTCCATCGTACGCGGTAGCAATTTCCTTAATTATAAAATGTGCGTCGTAGCCTAATAAATTGTGAAATACGGCTGGAATATAAAACGAATTTTTATATTAGGTGTTGGAATTAATTCGTAGCGTTTTACAAAGTATTTATAAGTCTTAAAAGTACTTTCATTAATGTATTTTTTAATGCTCATGTGAAATAAATAACATTCTTTCATTAAAAAACGCTACGAATTAATTCCAACACCTAATAATTTAAACAATTTCGAATGTGCTGGATTACGTTATTTATCTACTGGTGAGATGACAATGATCGCGGATCCGCATGTCGTCCAGCGCGAATGGTTTCTCGCAGATATGACAACGCGTCGCGCTATGGCATGCCTCCCATTGCTGTTTAGATAACGTCTCCATGGGCATGTTGGCGGATATGATATTTTTCACGCGATGCGCTAAATCGTTGAGTTGTCGCGCGAACCACGCTATACAATTTTCATCGCGACGGAAGTGATACAACGATAACGCGTCATCGTACACACATCACACGTAGTAGCTTATGCTAAACACGTCATGCTGTTGATACGCATACGACGACGCGTTTTCCTTGTCGGATTTCGTCTTGCGTAAGACGCATTCCAGATCGGCGTAGACGACGGCACTCGTTCTCGATTGTTATAGTTGTCGAATTCGAGTCACCTGTCGTCCTCGCTCGGCAGTCATTTGGTGCAGTCGTTGATCTTCGTCCCACTTCGTGCGACTGCAATTTTTCGCACGAAGTAATGAAGGCACCTGCAAATAATAAAGAAATCATTTTTCTATTTCTTTTTACTGTTTTTATTGACTATTTTTATTATATTTACCGATCACAAAAATATTTCCTGCTCTCGTTCCCAGTAATTTATGATCTTACAAGGCGGGATAGATTTTTTATCCATGCGAGCGATCCTCGCCACCGCGGATTGTCTGTATTCAATGGCGAGGCGCGGACGCTTGGCACGACAAAGCTCTGATCGAGCTGCTCGATGCATTTATCCCATCGTTGCAGCCACGAGAAACACTCCATCAGAGTAGCGACCTGGCCATACTGTTCCAGCAGTTCGCGTTTCACTCGCTCGTGGTTTTCCATGTTTTTTTTTTAATGTTCAAAATGGGCACGAGAATAATGTACAAAGGCAGTCTGCAATTCGTGCACGACCTGCCGTCTAGCCTACCGAAAGAACCAGTCTCATGCACCCTGACGTAATACATTGCTCCATCGTTAATGTCAACTATACGAATCATGCATGATGTGCATACGGTTAAAGAATCTCCCACAAGATTGTATAATAATTGTGGATCACACAGTGCTTAGTACGAGCATTCAATGTACAAATTTCTGAAGACGACACGAATTTTTCTACGCGATCCATTTCATACTCGCTCATATCACTAACATATCCACTATCGTCGGATAGCATTTCTTCGTCGGACGACTCTTGGTCCATTATATTCTCAAAGTCTACTTCCATTTCATCAAACACTTCGTCTCTAATATTCGCGAACTGTTCTAATATATTCTGCTACGTCGACTCTTTCCTCAATGTTACCAATATTCTGGAACTCTACATCATCCATTATATCTTCAAATTCTATTTCCATTGCTTCAAATTACTTGTCTGCATTTACACTATCCATGTCCTCAACGTCTGCATGATGTCAGCCATACTTTTCGCATTACGCTTATTGCGATTCGGTAATCTTTAAAAACGCCAACTGATGCCGCACGCTTATGACCCATTATATATAATATTCTATTTGCGACTTTTTTGTCTCTTTGTCTACCCTCTTTATTGGGTTGCAGCGACGTGTCACCGATCTCTTCGTACAAAAAAATATCGTAATCGTTGTCTCTCTCTTAACGCATCGCGACGTGTCACCCGATCTCACAGTTCTTCTTAGATAAATATCATTATCGACGCTTCTGACTTTGAAAGAATGAACTGTGAGAATGCAGTATGATTTCATCATTTATCTCCCCCTTTTATTTATACTCCCTCACTGATGGCGCTTTGTGTAGCAGACGATACATCGATGATGTGCCACCGATTTCCTAGACAAAAGCCTACGTTATAGTACCGCGACGCATTTCGGAGTGGGATGGCGACGGTGACCTCGCAACGCATTTTTGGGACAGATACGGAGTCCGCAGTGACGGCTCGAATCGCACTTTAGGGTGGACGCGTGATCCGCGGCGGTGGCGCTGGCGCCTGCGGCGGGGTGTGGGGTGGCGGCGATGGCGGCAGCGTCTGCGGCAGTGGGATGTTGGGTGGCGGCGGTGGCGGCGGTCCCAATTATACGTGACATCACAACATGGCGGCATGTATCATCATATCAGTAAACACCGATAGCGCTGGGACTCATCATATCAGTAAACATCGATAGCGCCGGGACTTCCCGCGCTTCCCCTCCCTTCCCTACGCCTTCTCCTCCGCGCCTACGAGTACTCCCCGCGCCCCGCGTCCCCCTCAGAGGACCTGGGTTAGAATCGCCACTATTATACTACTTCGGCATTTTTTAATTTTCACTTTACCGTCTCTTATTAATGATTCTTTTTGTTCTTGCTCTATTTATAAGACCGATATTAAGTTCTTTCTAACATTATAGACGTAATAAACATTTCATAGTACTATGCCTCTCTCTACATTGATGATAATCTTTTTTAGAAAAATATCGCCCCATACTTTTTGCTCTGTTTTGTTTAGCGTCGCTCTATTCTGCTTGTTCGAACCTGCCGCAGTATTAATTATCCTGGAGTTCATCTCTTGAAAGTTAGTGAACTAATCTCGTTTCTTGCACACATGCTTCCGCTATCAAAATCTATGTATTTTTGAGGTCGACGATGTACAAAGACATAAGAAATGCATACTTCTTTTTCTGTCTTATGTCAGGTTTCTAGTGGGATTCATTTCCTTGATCGGTAGTCTCTTGCAAGGTGACTAACTTTTCTACAATTAAAACAAGTAAGCGATTTATACTTTTCGTTAACCCTGCTGGTTCGGCTTTTTTATCTTCGACTTTCTTATTTGTCACCAATGCTTCTTTTGGCGAATCTGTTTTATCGCCTAATCTACATTGATGTCTGTCATATTCCGCTAATAGGACTCTTTTTACTTCTGCCGACGTAAATTTATCATCTGACAAACTCGCCAGAGCTATATTTCAATTCTCGTAGCTGCCTGGAAGTCCGGCCAGTATCGCATATGCTAAATCTTCATCTTTTACTTTGGCATTTACCCGCATCTCTGAAGTTAGAAGCAGCAACTTTCGCTCTCGCAACGTATGCAGACATGTACTCATTGCTTTTCATTTATAAATAATAAAATGACTTTTTATATCGCATAATTCTTACTCTTGATTTAGGAAATAAGTAATAAAGGACTCTTGAAATTTAAAACAATGAAAAAATTAAGGGGCGTATAAGAGTCAATGGTTCGCAATTAAAATTAGAGCAAATAAAAATAAATATATTATAAAGTAAGATATAAGAATAAATTATATTAGATACAAGAATAGAATATATTAGATACAAATTATATTATTATATGTTTCGGCACTTATCGTGCCCTCTTCAGAAGTAGCAAATCAAAAATATGAGACCAAGTCTGTTTTTATGAGACATCGTGAAATCGTTGCCAATAAGGGTAAAAAGACCAAGTTGAAATTTATTTTCGATGTTCTAGAGCAAGGAGATTAAGAAAAACTTAAAATTGTCGAATAAAATAAGTAACAATTTCGTCTCAATAAAATCACTCACCATATGGTTCTGGATATATTTTCGTAGAGAAATCGTCGATCCAACATTGAGAATAAACATAGTAAATAAATGCATAATACCAGTCAGATAATTATTATAAATTAATGAAAGAATGAAACAATGAAATATTTATAACTATACATAGTCACACGCACGCACGCACGCACATTATGACAGTCAAACGTTGATCTGAGTGATAATTATTAGAACAGATTAAGGTAAAAATAAAGTCAAATTTTGTTTATAATTGGTATATACAATTTATGTAGACCCTCGGTATCAATTTGAAGGTTTAAGTTGTTCTTTTGTTTTTTTATGTATATCATCTCGGAGATTAATCGTTTGTTATAATATGGTTTTTCGTCTAAAATTTAAATATTATTCCAATCGAAATCATGTTCCATCTGCAATCTATGTTCGATAATTACAGACCGGGCAGACGTATTCCATGTAATTACGGTATTCAGAAATCCTTGTTTTTAATTATCTGCCCGTCTATCCAACATATATAGTAATGCATCACAATCTTTACACATGATTTTATACACTGCATTATTTCTAGTATGTAGTTGAGAATCTTTTTGTACTTTAATGTACTTTATTCAATTTATTGGGACTGTAAAAAGAAACCTTGATATCATTTTTATTAAATTGTTTAAATTTCTCTGTAATGAATGGAATGTATGGGTATATACAGTGAGCCAGAATTTAGAATTTATTCTTTCTTTATTGTCTCGATTATTTTGTGAATTTAATCTCCTTCTTAGAATTATTAATTCTATTATTAATATTGTTAAAAATAAAAGAAAGAGGGTAATCATTGAATAAAAGTGTATTTACAATAAGAGTCAAATTTTTTGAATGGTATTCAGTGTCAGAAAGTAATAATGTTTTGTCAACTAGGTTAAAAATTATACTTCTTTTTTGTGAGACAGGGTGATTGGATAGATAATTCAAGAATCCGTCTGAAAAGGTAGGTTTATAATATCAATCGAAATAAAACTGTTCATTTTTTATCTCTATTTTTATATTTAGAAAATTTAATAAGTTACAACCAATTTCTAAAGTAAATTGGAGGTATAGATGGAAAGAATTAAAACATTCAAGGAAAGTATTTGTTTTTGAAGTTGGGACTGCAATGCAAATGTTATCAACATATCTATAGTAAAAAGAAACATTATCATTAAAAGACATCAAGGCCCTTTTTTCTAATTTTTGCTATATCAGCAATGATGGGTGACAACGGAGAGTGACACGGCTCATGAGAGTGCCATACGTTTGTTTATAAGTGATTGTTGAAGATAAAAAATGTGGAATCTAACACAAATCGAACAGCCGTCAAGAATTCTATTTTGGGTTATGTACTATTTTTTAAAATGAATCTCCAATTTTCATTGATGCAGTCCACAGCCAGCTCAGTTGGAATGCTAGTAAAAAGGGAAATTACATCCAACGAAATCAGTGTATGGCCTGCATCAATTTTAACTTTTTTAAGATTGTTTACTAACTCGAAACTGTTTTTTTATAAAGCTATCTGTTATAGGGATGAATGTATGTAAGATGTTGTGTAAATAAGAGGAAATAGAATATAATAGATTGCTTATAGATAAGACAATAATTCTGAAGGGACAGTTCTCTTTGTGTTCTCTTAGATAATGCATAGGCCATCGGCAATGAACCATCACTGCAATATGCTTTTATATTGAGAATCATTTATATAGTTACATCTCTTCCATCTTGTGAGCATGTCTTTAAGAAAAGTTATAAGTTTTTTGATTGGATCTTTTTTGATTATTGAATAAGTAATCTTATCATTGAACATCTCAGTTACTTTGTTAGTATAACTTTCTCTGTCTGAAAATACTATGATATTGCCTTTGTCAGCATGTATCAGTATAACACTAGGGTGTTCTAATAAAAATGTTTTAGTGTCAGTTTCTAATTAAGTAACTTTTTTTCCATAGTTATCTTGCCAAGAGAGGAAGAGACAATATTATTTAATATGTTTATGGAGTAGTTAGCAATATCTTTCTTGGACTACTATGTTCATACCTACAATCTAATATGTTGTTTTTATTTTTGTTGAGTAAAGTGAAATTCTCGCCTAACTGTAGAAAGCATTGAACATTTTCCGGAATAGAGGATAGATTTACAAATCAATTATTTCTAATAGAGGATAGTGAAGGTAAGATTTTATGTGAGCCAAATTTTGGATCTATTTTGTTTGTATTTGGAAAAAGGGGAGTTTGATTATTTTTTAAGAAAGAAGGTGTATGAATTGTAGAGAGATTATGTAAATAAATAAATTTTACATTGTTAATGACTCCTCTCTCTTATTTTTCAGCCAACTATTTTATTTTGGATTCGAATCGTTTCTTTTCTCTGGTGTAAAAGAAAAAACATGACTTATCTTGAGTGTTGATGAATTCATCGCAAATTTTAATAGATAAATATTGAGATATGCTAACAACAAGATGGAAAATCTGCGATCTATAGTATTGTTTTTTTTCTGTGAGTATCGTTAAGTTCTATTTGCGATATTTTCTTAAGAAACAAATTTTTTTTATGTGAAAATATCTAGGATATATAGTAAAATTTAACATTGAAATTAGTCAATCTAAGTAGATGTTGCGGTATGGTCTTGTAGGTTATATAATGTTTTAAATCGAATATATAAACTACTTTTTATAATTAGTCTACGAAATTTAATCCATAATTTAAGAATTTTAACTACATGAAAACCATAGTTGTGTATAAATTTAAAATATGAAAATTGTATTTGATGCTTCATTACAGCCAATGTGAAAAAACTTAGAAAATAAATAATAAAGGACTCTTGAGATTTAAAACAATGAAAAAATTAAGGGGCGTATAAGAGTCAATGATTCGCAATTAAAATTAGAGTAAATAAAAATAAATATATTATAAAGTAAGATATAAAAATTAGATACAAGTTACATCTTGATTTAGGTTCATGGATTTGTTCAAGCGTCTGTCACACGTCATATATGCACTTTTATAATCCTTTATATGTACCAGTTGATCTATTGCTAGACTTAAATCTGTAGCTACCAACGCCTTATCGTTGTTAGTTTGATATTGTTTTCTATCGGCTGCAGTATCACTTAACTCGATCTTACTGAATGCATAATCAAGTAGTCTTTTATCTTTGAGTTACTTTATTTCGGTTTTCCATGTCCGATAATTTCTATCGAATAGCTTCTCGACTAAATTCTCGTTTCTGTTGTCTATATGACTCATTTTTTTCAATGTTTTTTCTAGAATTTTCTACCTGAGTCTACTTCTTCTATAACCTCTCAACTTCCCAGTATAATGCGCCTTGCCTGTTTATATTTTTTATACTTCTGAACGTACTACCCATAACCATTTGTTAGGGGGGAGCGAATAAATAAAGATGATGATTTACAAGAATTATAAGCACTTTATTGGGCCACAGTTCGATTCGCGCTCACAACGCTTAAAAATTATTTTATCCTTGTTATTTGTCAAATGTCAAACGAAGATAAAATAATATTCATGAGCATTGTCATAAATCAGACCATGGCTTCGTACAATTGCCATCGACATGTCTAATGAATGTGATTGCGCTTGTGAGTACAAAGGAACAAGAAGATATACATAAAAAAGCAAAGAGGGCGCGCCTAGCAACGACAAGACTTATTAGTCGATAAAATGTCAATAAGTAATCGATCGTGATCTACAAGAATGGAAAGTTCGCATTTCACCAGACGCTAATTAATGTCTGGGCAAGCAATTATTCATTATTTTTCTATAACAAATATTTTTTCTCTTTTATAGATTCGAAAATCCTTTTCCAGGATTAAAGTATATTAATATGTTTTTATAAGATGGAGTTTATGCAGAGGATGACCAAAAATTTCGAAATTAATGTATTTTTTACCATTTCTTAGTGTAATATGGCATCTCAAGTCGTGACAACATTTGCTTGATACGAAAGTTTTGCAATCTTTTTTACGAAATGGTAATTCACATACACATAGTTTGCGCGAATAAATAACATCAAGAGAATTAGACTTAAGGAAAGAGACCCAACTGTTCCCCTCCGATCTTATTGTATGTTATTCTCCAAACAAAAATAAGCGATGTATTTTTTATACCCATGCACTTTTAAGAGATGAAACACCTTTTAGAAAAAAATTGGTTTTTCTCTTTCAAAGCGGATATTGTCGAAACTGAAAGAAAAAAATGTTTAAAATAAAATTTGCATTGTTTCAAGAGTACTTTATAAACAACAAAAACAAAATCAAAAGAAAAAAATTTTATATATTTTTTTTATTTGTTTATCTCCACCATTTAACTTTTTTTTTAATTTTGATTTTTTTATAATAAAAAAAGATTATTTTAAGATGAATTCAATCATGTGTGATAAAAATGTTAATCGCTTTATCGCGACGAATTTGTTATATGAAAATTGACACGTACAATTGTGTGTATAGATTGCATGAGATATTGGTGTGATAAAATGTAAAAACATGTCGATGCGCTGGAAAAACAGCGACCTCTGCTGACTTCATCGGAGTTCAGACTTTATTTTAGGATTCCCTTAAATTAGTTTTTGATTTTGCCAGTTCCAGCAAGAAACAACTCATCGAATTAATATCGAATCTCGACATCGTTTCGATTATTTTGCCGTCAATTGCATGTCAGATTGATGTCTCATTTCTCACTAGGATGGTTTTCGCAATCATGTTATTTTTGTCAAGAAACTGAATTTGTCAAAAAACTAAACTTATCAAGAAAATCTATTACACTAAATCTATTACACTATATTTGTTAATAATATTTTAACTTAAAACAAAATACAGCAAATCTGCTTTTTGGACTGCTCAAAGACTGCCAACGAACGCTTTCAATATTCCACAATTGCAAAATGAGGTAATACGTTTTCTTGCTGGGTTGATTATGATGTTATCATTTTTAAAGCACACTGTTGACAGTTGCCGTGTGCTGCAGCTTACATCAAAACGCTAGAAAAAATGACTAAATTTCCAAGATAAATTAAAATTAAAGAATAAAATAGAAGCTTTTAAATTACCACCGTACCACATATCAGAAAATATTCATCTTCAGCAAGTCCATATTTCGAACTAATTGCACTGAGAAAAATGTCTGGTTGAAAATGAAGCTTTTGACATTAATTGGAATTTCAGTTGTCTGAACTGAAATTTTAATAGATTTAACCAGAAAATTCTGATTCGTCTATTTTCAATTAGAATTCCTATTAATCTAACCAGATATTTTTCTCATTGCGAAAATTCACATCATTATTGCAATCTGATATCTCAAGTTCACTCCATACTGTTCATTTCTATTTGTTCATCCTCAAGACTAAAGCTTTTTTGTATTTTGGCTAGACTGTAACCACGAGTATCTTTTACAAGTAGGGCGCAAAGTATTCCAGCTATCCAGCAAAGGCCAGCAAAGAGCCACATAGTCTTTGGGACACCAAGGACACCCACCATCTCTCCGAATGTTATAGCTGCTATTAGAGATAGTGCCCAATTAAAAGCAGCTGCACATGCAACGGCAGTTTCTCTGATTTGCATAGGAAAAACATCGCCTAATAGCGCCCATGAAATCGGTCCGACACCGACATTGAAAGCGGCAAAAAAGAGAGTTGTCCAAGTTGGCGGCATCCAAAAATACAAGTCATCATACTCTGGATCTTGATCCTTTAATTTATAAAACCATCCTGCAAATCAAAATTTGAAATTATTTTACTTTATATTTAGTTTTATTTACATAAATATTTACTGCCAAATATGCATTTATGTTTTCACATACACGCATGCGCGCGCGCACTTAATAAAAACTTTTTGTTGTTATTGAGTTTTTTGGTTATATTATTTTTAGTGACAAAAGAATAATTTTTCCTAATCAAAATTATCTTTTTAATACTCATTTATTTTAAACGTTCGTATTAGGTGTAGTAAAAAGAAATCCATTATTTTTCCAATAGATGGCTTTAGTAATCTGTATCTCGTCTACGCGTGATATAGATTAAAGCCTCTATTGGAAAATCTATTAGAAAAATAATGGATTTCTTTTTACTATACCTAATATTTGAAATACTGTGTTCTTTTTCAGTGCTCACTCTCACAAGAGAACCATCGGAACTGACTTTTACCGATTTTAATGAGTTTTGGATAGATGTAGAGCATGAAAAAATATTAGACCCATATTTTTTTATGCTTATCTCGAAATTTAAAACACTCCTTCAAAAATAATGGAATGTATTATTTTTAAAAAATATCTTTTAAATGATGAGATATATCCAAAAATATTTTATATAAAAATTGTGTAGTTTCTTATGCTCTGTATAACTGCAAAAAAGACATGTTGCAAAAATCAATTTTGCAACAAATTGTTATAAACAAATTATTAAAAATTAAACTATAATAATAATAATAAAGTTCAATAAATTAAACAAGCAGAAAGAAAAGGGCTACGAGCCTAAAACAATTATTATAAAATAAAAGAATTTTTTGAACAGTTGATAAATAAAACATGTCATCAATTTAAAATATAAAATTTGATCGGTAACAAATAAAATAAAACAAAATGTAATGTAAAATTGCCACAGGAATAAGAAATCAAAAATAATAAAAAAATACAGAACGAGTCGCAAGTAATAAAAAGAAAGGTACAAAACGAGTCGTAAGTAACAAAAATAAAAATAAAAAGGCAAAAAATCTAATATTATGAGAAATATACATAAGAATTATTAAAGCGGATAGAAAATATATGATGTACCGTCATACATTATATATGTTTAATTTAATACACAAATAAATTGAAAATAAATACCTTTTATTGTGTATTAAAGTGATATGTTATGTCTTATTAGGCAATGCGATGAGATAGAATGTAATCCTCTCTCTAAGATGCTCAGAGACAATGTGAAATACAAAATATAAAGACAAGAAGTTGGAGTGGTAAACTAAAAAGGAAGGGGAACATAAGAGGGAGAAAATAAAGAGGGAAAAGAAAATGGGAAGAGAAATGAATAGAAAAAGAATGCAGCTAAGAAGGAGAAAGAGATTGAATGATCTGTGAGTAAAGTTTCAGGTAAAGATTTAGTATCATTTTATTTATTAAAACCTTGTTTCTGTCTTCTAATGTGAATCATTTCAGACACCAATCTCTTATTATACGAAGATTCGCAGTCTAAAATTTTTACCTCGTCCCAACTAAAATTGTGGTCAAAATTAATACGATGATCAATTATGACAGTGGGAGAACTAGTGTTCTTCTTAATGTCAGAGATATGTTCGTGTAATCTCGTACTCAATTTTTTTTTTGTCTGACCAACATAACTCGCTTCACAATCGTCACAGGAGATTTTATAAACTACATTCTGGTTAAATAGGAAATCAAACTTATCTTTTTCTCTTTTTATAAAACTTTTTAATGTGTTAGGAATAGAAAAGGATACTTTACAATGGAACATACTGGAAATAGGAAGGAAACTTTCGGAAATAGATTTGACGTAAGGAATCGTAAAATATTTGTCTTTCTCTTGTGAATTACGTGTAATATGTTTATTATGTATATGAAACTTTAATCTTTGTTCAATTGTAGAGAAGATAAAAGAGAGAGAATAACAATTATTTAAAAAGGTATGAATAGTATCTATCAGATTTTTTTATTGGAATCGTGGATGTGAGAGGATAATTTTGTTAATGAAACTAATAATAGTGCCTTTTTTATGGCAGAGGATGATTTGAATGGAAATTAAGAAACCTTCCCAAACACGTCTTTTTATGATAAATATCAAATATAATTCTCTGGTTATCTATAACAAACATCATATCAAGAAAATTCAATCTGTCACTTGTACCAACCTCTAAAGTAAATTGCAATCTCTTATGTAAAGAATTAAAAATATTTAAAGCGTCATTGATAGTATCAGATGGAAATGCAAGAATGACATCATCAACATATCTAAAGTAAAACAATGGTTGTACTGACAATTTTTTAAGTGCTATTTCTTCTAGATCTTGCATTACAATGTCGGCGATTATCGGCGATAATGGTGAACTCATTGGAGTACCGAATACCTGTTTGTAAGTTCTGTTATTAAAAGCAAAAAAAGTTGAATCTAAAATAAATCTAACTGCAATAATGAATTCGTTTTTTGAGATGTTTGTCTTCGCCGAAATGTAAACCCATCTCCTATCGATGCTATTTAATACTAGCTCAACAGGAATATTAGTAAAGAGATATTAAGTGTACAAAAAAGTTCTGAGCTTTTTTTTATAAAATTCAATCTTTATTCAAAAACAAACGAAAAAATATTAATCAGCGAAATATTCTCCGTTTGCATCAACGATCTTTTGCCATATTTCGGGGAGCTTGCGAATTCCTTGACGATAGAAACTCACCGGCTTCGAAGCGATAAAGTCATCAATGCATTTTCGTATCTCTTCTAATCTCACGAAATGTGTATTAGCCAAATGATGCTGCAGCGACCGGAATAGATAGTAATCGGAAGGCGCCATGTCTGGGCTATACGCCGCGTGCGGAAGAAGTTCCCAGCCTAACGCAAAGATATGGTCCTGAGTCGCTTTCGCAACATGAGGTCGAGCATTGTCATGAAGCAAGATCACTTTACGACGTCCTTGGTCAGTAAATGGCCTCTTTTCTTCTAATGCATCGCTCAAATTGGTCAATTGTTGTTGGTAGCGGTCTGCCGTGACTGTTTCACCCGGTTGTAACAACTC
>NW_011627044.1:186619-239995 GCF_000204515.1 Acromyrmex echinatior | reverse complement strand
TGGCTTGCTGCGTAACGCCAAGCTGTTCTGCAAGCTCCTTTTCAGTTTGCGCAGAGTTTATATCCAGCAGTGCTTGCAATTCGTCCGTTTCAATCTTTTCAGGGCGTCCAGCACGCGATTCATCTTTAAGACTGAAATCTCCTTGGCGAAACTTTTGATACCGTCTTTTACATGTAGCATGACTTACAGCGTTCTCTCCATATGCAGCACAAATCATTGCAGTGGCTTCAGCAGCATTTTTCTTCAGATGAAACGCGAAGTGGATGGAAAATCGAATATGCTCTTTTGTTATTGCCATCGTGAACACTACTGATTTTTGAGGTTATGTGCATCAAACGCCAAACCGTATGGCATTTTAGAAGGCCAAATGTTAACGCTTTAAAACCGCAAAAGGGCGGGAAGATATATAAAATTTAAATTGTTATTTCGGTTGTATCAAATCTAAAGCTCAGACTTTTTTGTACACCTAATACTATATCTAACGAAGCCAAAACATATTCAGAGACAGTACCATTTAAAACAGTATCATTTAAATGCTCAATCAAATAAAACTGACTCTTTAATGTGACTAGGAGCTTTTGGTATGCTATCATTAATTATATCATGTATTATGTAAAAAAAGAGAAAGATAATATATTGAGCTGTTAACAGAGGACACAATCACTCTCAATTACGTCTGGATCACTGGATTATGTCTTTATGTATTTTGGTCAAACCGTAAGCTCTAGGTATAACATCATCAGTTGTAAGCAATCTCCGATATGTTTGCTGATCAATAAACCGATCACGCTTCCATCTCACCAACAATATAGGTAAGTCTTGAGTCAATTTCCTACTCGGATCTTTATTAATGATTACATAAATGTTAATGTCTGAAAGAATCTCCTCTATTTTCGATACATAGGCGTCAAGAGTAGATCCTTGTCAAGAGCAACAGTAACACTTCTCTTGTCAGCGTTTGTGATAAGTGTATTAAGATGATCATTAATAAATCTTTTGTAACATGTAGCCACTCCAAAATCTGTTTGTTAGTAAAAGTAGGAGAAGGGAAATCGTTATGGAATCTGTTAAGTATTGGGAAAGAATTATTTCTGACAAAGTTGATGATATTCTTGGGACGACCACTAATATTATTTTCAATGTGTTTGATAAATTCAATCAAAGTTTTGTCCGTGTTATCTTTATTGATAGGAAGCCCAAATTTTTCAAGTAATAAATACCGAACTTGTAAGGGAATGTCACTGCCGCTCAAATTAACGAACCATTTGTCATGTAGCGTATCTAGGGGAGGTCTTATTAAATTTTTCTGGATTAATGTCAATTCTTTCAGAATTAGAATGAATATTTTGTGAGACATTGTCGACCGTAAGTTGAATATTTAAAGAGTTGTTATTAGTGTGATTAGAAACAACATATGAGATAGGTCTGATTTTAGATTTGGATAATTTAAAATTTTTTTGCCGCAACCAATCAAAGCAAAAATTGATTGCTGGCATAAAATTTTTAATTATACAAATCTAAATCTACTGGTATATCTACTGAAAGAAGTTGTGTGTACATTTGTTGAAGCAGCAACATCGACTGAATATAAAAAACAATCCAAGTGGAATATTGGAAAAGTGACAAAACAGCAATTACAGTTTATAACAGCATACATATAGACTATTACAGCTATATTACAACTGATATGTACAGAATAAACGGGCACAATTCCAAACACCAGTTGAATTTTGTTTCCAAAGTGATTCTAAAGTAAAATGTGATATTTGTGGCGCAACTACTATACTCATTACTTGTTCTTTATATAGAAAATCACTTTATTATATACTTTTTTTTGTGGCCATCACATTTATAATACCTACCATAAACAAGTACATTATTTGTTTATGTAAAAATTATTTATGCATCAATTCTGTATTAACGTTTTTATGTATCTTTTATCAGTGATCAGAATTAGTTATTCATTTCGGACCGATTCGAAGTGATGCCCATTGTTTCCCCATTATCACTCGCTGCTCGATGGTCGAGCCGCCGATAACGCGACTGGCGCTATGTCTCAGAAGTGTGTCCATTAGTGAAAAATATGCTGGTAACGTATCTTTAGGAAAAACTTGTAAAAAATTTTACTTTCAACATAATTTTTATAAATAAAATTTTTTATTATTTAGATACATTTTTTGCAAAAAATATAAATGACAATAATGTACAATAATTAAAATTAAGATATTTTTTTACATATTAGCTGTATAGGAGGGATTCTAACTCATGAGGTTAGAGGGGGGCGCGGGACGTTCTCGTTGGCGCGAGGGGTACTCGTTGGTGTGGAGGAGTACTCGTAGGCGCGAGGAGGGAGAAAGCGCGGGAAAGGTCTCGGTGACATCAGTATTTACATAAATATAGGACCACGATCGATTGATTATGTAAACATGATGACATTCCGCTATGCGTATTTTTTTCGTTATCCGCCGCTACCGCCATCGCCGCCACCGCCGCTGCCGCCCGTCGTCGCCCCCTCCCCAAAAATGCGTAGATAACAAGGGCTCGCATGTTAAAAAAAGATAGAGCGCGCAATGATATCGGAGTGTGATATAAATAAAGAAAGGACGGAAGAAATGATCAATAGAATAAAAATTCCTTTTCTTTTTTTGTGATGCAGTTTTTCAATACGGTTTTTTACTAGCGTGTCGAGGCAAAAGATAGAAAGTAAAAGAAAGTACATATATAATGATGCGAACAAAAATTTTTTTGAATGTTAAGATGTTGAACTATTATATATATTCATATAAATGAATTAATTTCAGAAATAATAACTGTGTACCGATATGGTTGTCGGACTTTCGGGTTGTGGGACGGTATCCCTTGCGCTCGATCGATTTTCAACGTACATATTTTTTTACTCGATCCATATATTATCACTCGTAATCGAAGTTTACAATTGAATGAAAAAACCTATATACACTGTTTACAGTGTCAGATCGGTGACATGTCGCGACGCGTTAAGAGAAGCGCCAATGTATCAGCTGCTAAACTAAACATAACTCTTCTATAGTAAAATGAAAGTGAAAAGTATGAAATCACACTGCGTTCCCATAGCCCTTAAATTTCTTCGAAGAAATGTCGATAACGATTTTTTCTGGGAAGAGATCGATGGCATGTCGCGACACGTTAAAAGAAGCATTAAAAAAAGCGTTGGTGCTGTTTATATAAACATACCAATGAGATGTGAAAAATATAAATTAAAACCGCTCGTAATGCTGCCTTATCTATTTTTAAAGAAAGTGTGACCCAATAAGCAAAGGGGCAGAGAAGTCACAAATAAAATATATAATGGGTTATAAGCGCTCAGTTGGTGTCCTGGAAGACGAACGAATCGGTCACAATAAGAATAATGGAAAAAATATGGCTAACCATCGTGAGAATGTTGAGAACATACCCAACGTGGTTGAGTTTTAGAAACGTGGATCCGGAACAGTTCGCGAATATTAAAGACGAAGTGTTCGAAGTGTTCGAAGAAATGAAAGTAGATTTTGAGGAAATAATGGACCAAGATTCCGACGAAGAAGTATTATCGGTACTGGTTATGCTAGTGATTTGAGCGAGCATGATATGGATCACGCAAAGAAATTTGTCTCCAGAAATCCGTGTGAATAGCTGTACTAGACACTGCATGATCCGTGCTATTATACAACGGGTGATGCTTTAACTGTATGTGCAGCATGCATGATCCGTTTAGCTGACACCGATATTGTGGGAATATATCTTGTAAGAAAGCACGATATCGATTATATTGATGCGCTAGGCGATCGGTCTTGCACGAATTGCAGAATGCGAATGTACACTATATTTCCGTGCAACAAGTGCCCACACTGCACACATTAAAAAACTATTGTGAACACTATTGTGAAAAAATGAACGCGCGCGCAAAAAGTGTTCCTGAAGACTGTGATCTGCGGAGGAGAGATAAAGATGTGCGAATATCGCCGATGCAGTTTCTACGCGATCGAGAAATACGAGGGGTATCCAGAAAATAAGTTCCGTTTTTTTTTACAAATAAAGTTTTTATTGAAAAAATCTAAAATTTACATGGATAATACTTGACAACTTCTAGTCTTTTTCTACATAATTCCCGTCAATCTCAATACATTTTGTATATCTGGAAACAAGCTTCGAAATCCCTTCTGCATAGAAACTTCCCGCCAGTTCTTTAGTCCAGTTAGTTACAGCTGGGCGACCCAGGTCTCGTCTCCAGTGACTATAGATTTAAGGAAGTCATTTCCCTCATCCCTGTAACGGTCCAAAAATTCTTTACCTGCAGTCACTCGTGTGGCCTTGTGTAGAGGAGTCAGTTCTCTGGGAACCCAACGGGCGCAAACCTTGCGAAATTCGAGTTTTTCTGAAACGATCTCATGGATAAGACTTCGGGATATCTCTGGAAAAAGGTTGTGGAGTTCATCTAAAGTTAAACGACGATCATTGCGAATCGCATTTTCAATTTTTGTCGTCAACTCATCCGTGATAAGGGAGGGTCTGCCTCTCCCACTTTCGTCTTCAAGCGAATGTCTTCCTGCCTTAAATTCTCGGACCCATCTCCGCACCATAGATTCACTTATCACACTCTCTCCATATACAGAAACAAGCTGTTTGTGAATATCAACCGATTTAAAATCTTGAGCAAAAAGAAACTGAATGATGCCGCGCAAAACAATTCGAGAAGGAATCGGAATGGAGGTGGCGGGACGCGAAGTGGAGGACTCCATTTTGATAACCTCTCCTGACCGTGTTTCACGAGCTACTGACGCCGAACACCGCTCATTCTATTCGGTAGCTTCCCCTCTTCAATGCTGTGTTGTCAGCTCGCTCATACATCGACCTTACTAAACGTATAATACAAACGGAACTTATTTTCTGGATACCCCTCGTAGATACACGTGGTGCGAAACAGGGAGTCATTATCAATGACGATGATGAAAAGGAATATTGGTTCGGATGATTAGGAGACGAAACATTGACTTCGAAGAAAGATTTTGGTACAAAACTTTCGGTTTAATAAAGGAACAGTGTTAAAACTCAATGCAAAATGAAAAGAAAATTTAATATAACTGCAGGTGTATTAAGATTCCCGTGGGTGGTAAAAAGTGCGTCGAAGTGATGATAATGGACAAGTTAGTGATGTCATACGATCGCGAGGAGAATCTTGCTAAAAAGGTATTTCGTGACCTGTGTGATAAATATATACGTAATCAATTATGCTATCTCTAAAGCAATTATGCTATCTCTATCTGTAAAGAGTGTATCTTAGTAAATGAACATAATACCAAGGTGATAAAACACTATGATATTCTAGATGTAAAGCGATGCTGCAACGTGTGTGAACGAGTCACGTGCAAGTGCTTCATGTAAGAGTATGATCTAAAACTGTAAAAAAAAAAGACAGAAAATCATGAGTGAGTGGAACGCGAATTGCTGGAGCAATGCGGCCAGGTCGCTACTCTAATGGAGTATTTTGCGTGACGGTAACTATGCGACTAGTGCATCGAGCGGCTCGAAGAACTTTGTCGTGCCAAGCGTCTGCGCCTTGCTGTTGAACACAGAAAATCCATGGTGGCGAGGATCGCGCGACTTGCAAAGTTGCAATTGGAGGAGCACGTTGGTGGCGAATGCGCGAATGGTAACGAACGATCTCTCATCTGGCGAGAGATCGACTCCACGTTTGAAAGCCGTATATTGACGGGCGTTGTGGTCAACGCGGATTACATTGAGCCGCGACGGTTTTTGAAAGACGCGAAAGAAATAGTGTTCGAGCATGTGCGAGACGCTATAGAAAGACACGATAGTGTAAAACCGCGTTCAACGGCAAGTTTGCGACAAACGACAAACGTGAATTAAGAGTAAAAACATTGAGATATACCAATACACCGATTTGCGCGAGTGATACGAGCATTATGTCATCGAGCCCATGTTAACGTCACTCGAAGAGTTCCAGGAACGCGAACAGCAAATGGGCATTGTCGCGAATTCTCTATTTGATTGTGAACATGAACAAATTAAATCCCATGCGTGCGGGATGTCATATCAAAGTTCCGCGGGAAATAGCGATGAAACGAGCGGTGATCAATGTGTGTACGACGAACAATGCGTGCTTCGCGTAGTCGGTGGTCGCCGCTTTGTACTCGGCTGAAAGAAATGCGGATCGAGAATCGTATCCGCATTATATGACAGAATTGAATCTCACGAACATTGAGTTTCCAATGACTTTAAAAGACATTTCCAGATTTGAACGTTTGAACGACATGTCGATTAATATGTACGGCATCGAGAATAAATAGGTTCTTCCTCTGGGCTTACCAGCGACAAGAAAGAGAAATACGTCAATTACTGTTGTACATGCAAGATGTACGTGACGACGTTGTTGGACATTTTGCGTGGACAAAAAAATCTATCCCGTCTCGTGAGATCGCAACTAGGAACAAGAACAAGAAATTTTTCTGCGATCGATAAGTACACATAGAAAATTATAATTTTCCGTCTTACTAATAAAATAATGGTAACAGTTATAATTTTTGTTTTTTTCAGATGCTTGCACTACTTCAGTACGAACGAAAAATTGCAATCGCACGCAATGGACTGTGGGAAAATGAACGACTGCGCTATCCGACTGCCGGCACTGACAAGTGGTTCGAATTTGAAAACTACTGCTATAAGGAGCGCATCTCATTCATTGTCTACGCTGACTTGGAGTGCTTTCTACGGAAGACAGAACCCGAGAGGGAAGATGCATCGTCGTACACGTAACAACAGCACGAGATGTGTGTGTGTGTGTATATATATATATATATATATGATATTACGTGCGATGTTCGTACGATGACACGTTATCGTCATATCGGTTCCGTCGCGATGAAGACTGTATAGCATGGTTCGCGCGACAACTCCAAGACTTGGCGCATCATATAAAAAATATTGTATCTGCCAACAATATTGTACCCATGGAAATGTTGTCGAAATAGCAATGGGAGGCGTACCGTAGCGCGATGCGGTGTCACATTTGCAAAAAACCGTTCGCATCAGACAATACGCGGGTACGCGATCATTGCCATCTAACCGGGCGATACCGTGGTCCAGCGCATGCAAATTGCAATCTTAATTATAAATTCATTATATCTTCAGATCGTTTTTTACAATTTATCAGGCTACAACGCGCACTTTATAATTAAGGAAATTGCTATCGCGTACAGTGAACATGTAGGTGTACTACCGATAACTAAAGAAAATTCTATTTCGTTCACTAAATAAAGATACCGCCGAGACAGCAGACTCGCAAAAATACATAAAATTACGATTCATCGATTCATTTAAATTTCTCAGTATAAGCCTCGATAAATTAGCGTCGTTCCTAAACAGAGACAAATTAAAAATCGTACGTTCCAAATTTTCAACATTATCGGATGAAAAATTTGAATTACTGACTCGTAAACGTGTCGTTCCGTGTGTTTCCGAGTATGTTGACTACGTCGAAAAAAAAAATTGTAGAACATACGCTGCGCGAACTATTTTAAAACTCGCTGACAAGCGATATCCGAGAGCAATTGCTAAAACATACATGCATAAGATTTGAGTTACTCATTGACACTGATATGGTCATGATTACCGAGCGCGATATACGCAGTGGCCTCAGTCAATATTCTAATAGAAACGCGCAGGCTAATAACAAATACATACGTTCATACGTCGGAACTGTCGTTGTACTTGATGTATTACGATGATAACAATTTATATGGGTGGCGATATATCAACAATTGCCATACGCCATATTTGAATAGATCAAAGACAAAACGAACTTTGACGTGAACGCGATCGCTCTGGATTCATCCAATGGTTACATTTTCGAAGTCGATCTCGAGTATCTACAACATCTACACGACCAATACACTGACCTGCCGTTCTGTCCGACGCGCAATAAGTCGCTCGGTAAGAGCGAGTCTAAACTTCTAGCGACGCTGTACGATAAACAGCGTTATGTCATCCACTACCGCAACCTGCGGCAATGTATTGTCACGATCTTCGCGTAACAAAGATTCATCTGGTGCTACAATTCGCGTATCTCCATGATTTCGCGAGTACATTGAACTCAATACAAATTTCAGAACTCGCGCAAAAAACGATTTCGAAAAAAATTTATATACAAATTAATGAACAACGCGGTATTCGGTAAAACTATGGAGAATGTGCGCAACCACGTTGACGTAAAATTATTAACAAAATGGGACGGAGACAATAATCGCAAAACCGAATTTTCACAGCCGCAGCGTTTTTGCGGAAAATTTGATCGCCGTCGGACTACGCAAACTTGAGATGAAGTTCAACAAGCTGATTTACGTAGGTATGTGTAAACTTGACATATCGAAAGTCTGCTTGTATGAATTTCATCACGTATGTTACTACTGTTTCGCGACAAATATAAAATTATGTACACCGACGCAGACATAATTTCGGACCGTCTTACATCGAGTGCGAGGATATTTATGAGACTATGAAACGCAATATCGCTAGATTCGACATGAGCGATTATCTGACGGACAACGCATACGGTATGCCTCTCGCGAACAAAAAAGTACCCGGTCTGATGAAGGACGAAAATAACGATGCGATAATAAACCTAATTCATTAGTCTTAGAGCGAAGATGTATGCGGTGAGGTCGGATGGCAAGAAGGACATTAAAAAAAGGCGAAAGATATGAAGAATAACATCGTAGCGCAAATGATAACGTTCGACGATTATACGCGGTGTCACGAAGAGATCGAAATGAATCGCCGTCAATCTAAATTACACGAAGAGTACACGATATCCGAATTAAAAATCGCCCTGAATCCATATTGATGACAAATATATACGATACGTCGTACCGAACTCGACGGACACGTTATCGTGAGGGCATTGACGGATATCTAATGTAATATATGTATCAACATTTATATTATTATTACGTTTTTTACATTTTTTATATTTTCATACAGTGTATATGTATTACTATTATGCTTTATGTATTCTTAATTTGTACTTTGTGTATGTTTTTCTAAATATTATTTAAATATTTCCTAAATATTTAATATATTATACACAGTGCGACAAGTACAGTGGCGAATATCGCACGTGTTATTGAGCGAGATAAATAAGCTGTTGATGCTGCGCGCTTTGGAGAGCGGACGATATCAGAGCATTTCGCTCGTGATATCTGTACGAGTTTCCGCTCTTAGAGCACAACCAAACATTCGTGGGCCATTAAGACGGCTACTCAACTCGAGAAGCCACGCTACGTCATTTTCGCTATACAAACAGGTCGAAAAAACGTCATGTCCGAGGATATAGTCGATTCAACGACTGCAAATTAACCAATGCGAAAGTCTATCTGAATTCGGAATGTTATCTGTATGATGACTTGAATCTGGATTTTGATAAAAACAAATGTGCGATTCTCTACGACTTGTACGTTTCTGCAAGGACTATTATGGATACCAGCATCTCGAGCCGAATTTCATCTTTACAACTTTTTTACGTAATGACCCTTTCGTGATCGTCAATTGCTCTCGACAGAACGAATTGGTCAAGAGTGGCACCATGAAAGTGCGATTAGACTTTGAATGTAAGGAAAACATGCCCGCAAATACAACAGCCTACTATCTCATCATACACAATCGCGTGGTTCAGTATAATCCATTGACCAACGTTGTGCGCAAAATCACCTAAGTGCACCTCCAACACGATATAAAATTTACCATACGCCGCAATCGACCGCAGTCCTCTCGACAATATTTCCATGCCAACGTTCGTGGATCTACAAGGATTCATCATTAACAAGAAATTTATCTTGAATGAAGTAGGTGCTGAAACAAGGGTTCTTACACATTATATTTTTACGAGTCCCGTGCCATAGAAATTTTTGATAAGATCTGACAGGTCTTACACTTCCTGATTGAGTGCTTATCACCATGGATAAGCGATGGGAAGATGGGGTGATCCCGTACAACGAGGCGAAACGCCTGATCACGGCGGCTGTATTTAAAGATAATGCTATGTATTAAGGAATGCTATAAACGAACGTGGCTGTGGAACTTGCTTCTAGATGAGCGAGAACGCATGTACATCGACACCTTGGATGCGGTTTTCGAAGATATAGAATCTAATCTAGATGTTACTAATACTATATGATGGACAACATGTTAAGAATTGCGCATTACAAAATGTATTGGAAATATATAACTGGTTGCAAAAGAATTTTTTCAATAAAAATACATTAACGTGTTTATTATGTATTTCTTTTCCCTTCTTTTGTAATACATGTATGAACGTATGCATGAATATATAAACGTATGTATAAACGTATGTATGAACGTATGTATAAAGGTACGTATGAATGTATATGTATATATGTATGTATGAACGTACGTATAAACATATGTATAAACGTACGAGCATACATACGTATAAATGTATATATGAACGTATTATATACTTATAAACTTGACGTATGTATGAACTTGACAAAGAAAATGCGTACAAAGTCGTGTTGAAACGTGTCGTGACACATTCTTGGAAAGAAGGGGAGGGCCTGCTTCTCCTCTTCGATTCCAGAAGTATTACCATACTTATACGTTATAATTTATGCGGATGCAATCAATTGCGGATGCAAAGTCTTGCAATACCCGCTTATAAGAACGGTTGAAGAAATATACTTCGCTAAAGACAATAACGCATCATACAATGTAAAAAATAAATATAACATGTAAAGTTTCAACGTTCTATACACAAAAGAAACGTTTTTTAACATTATGTATGTACACAGTACGGAACATCGCGCGGTGCATTTACTGAGCAGACATTACGATCTGACGGGCTATAAATTTTTGGAAATTGGAATCAACGTTGGTCCACCGAGTTTCGTGGAGATCGCCCTGGGAGATCATCGCGGACACGAACTGTCGCTATCTCTCAAAACGTGGAACAGCCTCTACGATGGAATATTTACATGATGCTTCGAAATACAAGGACAATTTTAAGCGTTGGACCACTAACCGTCAGAGTTTGCATGCTGAATGATGCTATGCTCGTACGTCTCCATTCTTCGTCCGTACACATTACAATGACTGAAATGCTATGTCGTGTTTGATTTTGACGGGTGTACCGATGTAACGTTCGAACGATTAGCCCGACTCGTCAATACGGTATATACGATTCTGCAATCACGTCTGAGAACGCTATACGCGTCATCTTTAATGGACATCAGCTCGTCGATTGCGAACTATTGGCTTTAGTTTTTAATACGTACGAAAAAAAGACGATGTAATAACATGTGAATAAAAAAAAATTTTTCGTTTACATTACTACATATGTATTTTCTTTTACACCCCATCTTTTGCCTCGACGCGCTAGTAGAAAGCCGTATTGAAAAAACTGCGTCATAAAAAAAAGAGATTTTTACTCTATTGATTCATTTCTTTCGTCCTTTCTTCGATATCAGGTTACGCGCTCCAACATCGTCGCGCTCTATCTTTCTCTAAATGCGAGTCCTTGTTACTTACACATTTTTTGTAACATCTAGATTTCTATAATTTTATAGTCTGCAAACTATTTATGATATAAGTGTTTCATATGCAGCGCAAATCCTAGATAGTCTCGCTATAGCAAAAGATGCTTCTCAGTATCAATCTTTGCCTAATTTCATGTACGCAAAGTATTCGTTAGTCGTTTCAAATTATATTATATTTCGAATTATAATGAAGAGTTTGCACCGTAAGTGATTTTTATAAACATGCAAGATATTCTACCATTTAAGTAGTAGAATCTTAGAATTTTGCACGTTTATGTGATTAAGTAAAAGTGACAGTTATTAGTATGATTTTTTAGAAAAAAATTTTTCCCGTAACAACTATGAGCAACTTAATCGAGATCCACTACGAGTATCTTGTTGAGGGAGTAAGTAGTTTTTTCTTTTTTTATGTAGATTTTATGTATGCTAGATTTTTGTAGCGAATTTGTTTTTCTAATATTTTTTTTACTTTTTATTTGTTCCAGTACATTATGGTTGACAACTTAAGAGTCGTACGGCTTCAGTTACGGAACGAGGTAGTGATTCTATTATAGTAATTCCTCTGATAAGTTCATTATAAATTATAAATTATAACTTATAAATTATAACTTATAAATCATAAATTATTGATAGAGTATTTTCTAATTATCTTTTTCTAATTATTTTGTATAATATTTTTTTCAGGAGACACATCATAGTCATATCAGAATAAGATAAATGTTCATGAACATTTTTAATGCGCAAAAAGATAGGAGGAGAATATTGATATGAGATGAAAGTGATTTCTTCCTGGCGGAACTCTTCGGCCTCCGGCCGTACAAGTCTGATCCGAAATCGGAAAACTGAAATTGTAAGTATGATAAAATTTTATCGATAAAATTTAAAGGAATACTTATATATTTATATATTTATATATTTTACGTTATACATTATTTATATATATATATTTTTTGTATTATTATTTTTTTATCTTACAGAAAGTGGTGGCAGCAGCGTCGAGACCTTCCCGCGTCTTCCCCCTCCTTCCCCGCGCTTACGAGTATCCCACGCCATCTCCCCCTCCGCGCCTCCTCCCCTAGAGGAGACCTGAATTAGAAAAATCCCCCTATTATAACTACTAAAATACCTCTAAAATATGGAATGCGCATAAGTTTTGCCAGTTGTTACAGTTGTTGTTTCTGCATTGGTAGTTGTACCCTTTTTGTAAGCATTTTTATCATTTTTTTGACTTTTTTTTATTTTTCTTAATTTTTTTCTGTTGAGATGCCTCGTCCACACTTATACGGAGCGAAGTAAACTCCATGACTTTCCATGACACGATTATGACGTTTCAGTTCTTCCAATTGACGCTGCGCGGCATTGGATTAATTATCGTTTATTGCTTTTGTGACTCCTGCCGCTCCGCCAATCAGCGAGCCGACGACTCCCAGCAGCTGTAAAATAGGAAACCGCCGCGTTTCGCGAAAGTATTCGCCTTTTTGTTGATTTCTTCTTTGTTTTCAAACCCATACCGATTTTCGTCTTGGTTTTCATAGCCGCTCAAACAGCAGTGGCAGCAGCTCTCTCTCCAAGAGTCGAATCTGTCGCAGTAATATGTTTCCGTGTCTTCTCGGCGAGTATTTTATCAGCTACGTGTCGTTTCGCGAGATCTTTGTTCCGTGAATAAGCTATGTCGTGTTCGCAACACGCCGAGTCCAACGGATTAATGCCTCGATCAGTCGCTTTTCTAAATGTTCCTGGACCGCAAAATTGATCCGGGGATAAATAATTCGAATGGAAGTGCGTTTATCGCGTGATTTAAAAAGCCGCAGCTTTTTGTTGTAGTTGACATTCGCAACAATTTTCCATATTGTAAATGGTGCCGGACCGTTTGCTTTGTTATCGATATGTTATCGATGACGATGTTGCTGAAATTTTGAATCAGTTTTTATATGCAGGTAATTTGTCCCACAGTTAATCCATGTAATTCTTAAACTTTTGTAACAAAATAATTTTCGGTATATATTCCACCTCTTTGGCGGTTAAACTATGTACATCGCAGTTGTCCGACACAATAAGAAACATTTTCAATAGTGAGTAGTTTCGCTCTATAAACAGGTCACGCTTCTATAAATAGGTCCGCTCTCGGTGCAATTTTTTCAGTTTATATCAGTATTATGAAGGAGGGAAGGTGAAGATATGAGATTCGTGCTACAATCGCAAACAATCAAAGTAATTAATGTCGACAACAAAGTACAGACTGAAAAAGAAATGCGCAAGCATGGAAACATGTTACCGATTTTTATACGTGGTATTATCTACGGTTCATCAAACTGTGGCAAAACAAACGTGCTAATAAGTTTACTGGTAAGTCCACGTGGCATACACTTTAAGAACGTGTATGTGTACTCGAAATCGTTGCAACAGCCAAAATATCGATACTTAGAGAATTTATTAGCCTCGATTGAAGAAATTGGTTATTCTACATTCTCCAATAATAGCGATGTCGTTTCACTGAACGAGGCGCTTTCAAATTCCATTTTTATCTTTAATGACGTGGCATGCGATAAGCAAGACGCGATCAGAGAATACTTTGCGATGGATCGACACGCGAACGTCAACTGTTTCTATCTCTGTCAGACGTATGCAAAGATACCGAAGCATCTTATACGTGATAATGCAAATCTGTTGATTTTGTTCAAATAGGATGGTACCAATCTGAAACATGTATATGTTACGTCCAAGCTCCGCATGCATGGAGCTGAGGAAATGAACGCAACAGGAACTAAATTATTAGACCGATTTGATCGTGTCCAGATTCCGGACCGCAAGGGAGCCGTGGGGAAGGACCGACGTAAATCGGGAGGCACTTCGCTTCGTCCTGAAGCTCTTGAAGAGTCGAATGGAGGACGAAGTGGAAATCTCAACTCGTGCTCCGCTGAACATATGAGTCGGACATACTTTTAATTTAAAGGGCCCAAACGAGGTCAGTGTGCTGAGAGCACTTTAACGCCAGATGTCTCTGTACGTCCATATGCCCTGGCTTTCGATCATGGAACTTAATCCAAGTGACCGGAAAGAGGGCGAAGTGCAACCGCGGGAGAGCTTACAACGAATACAAGAAGAGGTTGCTCAAATTAATAAACGAGGGTTTAATTGAACAGTGTTATAATAGAAGCAATATTTGGTAATACATTTTCTTTAGATATAAAAATACAATTCTTTGGTTCTTTATTCTGTAATGTGTTTGCGTATAGGTTTATGTTGTGTGAGTGTATGTATCTTCTGACAAAAGGGAGGAGAGAGACGGAATAAAAAGGGAAGGATCATAAGGGAGGAAGGTAGTCGGAGAAAAGGAAGCGAGAGAGGATACGGGAACGGAAAAGGGATAGTCGGTTCTTTCGATTCGGACCACGACTCGGTTGGCGTCAGAGATAGGTGTGAAAAGGTCGTGAAAAATTAATTTGTTAATATTATGAAAAAGAAAGGAAATGGGATCGGGAGGAGTATAATCATTAATTAATGATAAGATCGGTGTCGAAGATGTTGGAAACGCGCCCTCAATACCGTTGACATAGAGGGCGAGACCGGCCGAGGAGTGACTTTGAGGAAGATGCCGGAAGTAGCCGCGTGTGAACGGAAGAAGATGAGATCGGATCGCGAGCAGAGAGAGTGCTCGCCATTATATATTTCCCGCCATTATAGCCGTTCGCCTCTTTTTACTGCCATTGTTACTACGTTTAATCCGAGTCGTATGCTCTCACTGTTTTATAATAAAGTAGCGTGTTCGTGTAAAAATAAGAAGTGTCTAATATTATTGAGAACCTTACGATCCCGAAACCGCGGCTGCAACATTCTGGTAGAACCGATGGATAGAGGGGTAATTCACATAAAGACGAAGATGTGGGGGAGGAAATCGAGGAGAAGTCATCTGGAAGATGATTAATTGTATTCCTCAGGAATGTGCGGGGAGAGAGAGTATGAGATTTCAAATTCCGGAGTGAGTGATGGCAACTCGGAGTGATTTCCAATTTGCTCAACCGGATATTCTTCATATGTATCAATGTTAGGTGAGCGGGCACGAGCTACCGGTCGGCGAAGACGGATAACCTGTGTGCGGCGGTGGCGAGGAGGAATATTACCATTAGAACGCACTACAATATTCCCTTTCTTTAATTTTCTATTACGAAGAAACTCGAGTAGATAAAGAACAATGAAATGAAATACGATAAGAGACGAAACAGTATGAGAAAAATGAAGGGAACAAGAGAAGAGACGAAGTAGAAACTTACTACTGCGTTGGTTGAAGAAACTCGGTCGAGTGAGGAGAAAGGACCTTGCCGGCGGATTCTGGTGATTAGTAGCTGGGGGTTGCGACCAGATGTCCGAGCTCGATGTCTTCCTCTAACGCTGCCTCTAAATCTGTTAATTTAGGAAGCAAGTGCGCGAATTGAACAGAGTTTCTCCCGCACTAATTCTGAATAGTCAAGTATTGACCGGAAAAAGGAAAATCAGAACTTGGACCGCTACGTCCATCTCCCGGAGAGAAATCGAAAAAATGGGCACTGAGTCTCGCGGAACCGGACTTTTTATAGTAATCTTCTTCGATTAACAGCACACTGATTGGTAGATAGGTCCGTTAATTAGATGATGGGAATCTATTTCTTGCTTTCTAATTGGTCCAAGGTGGAAGAGAACATTGATCTGAATCTTCAGCGTGTCATCCTTAATTTTACGATCTTAAAATTTATGAGAGAACTGCGCGTGCAGTACGTCGAGAAAGCGCACGTGCAGCGTCATCAAATTCCACCCTCTGAACGTCGCATGTAGAGTCTTAGGTTTTATGATCACAGACTCATGAGAATCGTCCGCGACTTGACTATTAAAAAATATCTTGGCGCCGGTCTTGCGCTTCCAATGACATATTTATTATTATTTTAACCGCAGTGTCCGAAGAGCACGAACTTGATGTTTTTTTGGTCTCGCCGCTTGTGCACGTGTACCGATTTTTAATTTATCTCGAAGCGAGGAGATACTGGATTCTTCGTTTTAATTTTTTGTGTGACAAAAAAAATTTTTCGTCTTCTCTAGGCTATAACGCTATAATGTCCTTGTGATATTCGCAACTGTCTTTTTATTTCAACGAATTCCAGATCTCCACGAAAGAAAAAAAATCTGCTGGACATAATATATACAATGTAAATACCGACATGTCTTGCGAGAATCTCTGCGAACTGTGTCGCTGCTGTTTTGCTATTGGCAGCAAAAGTATGGATTTGTAGTGATAGACGAAGACAGTGCGCTCACAAATGGACTATACAGAAAAGGATTTAATGAATATTAACCGCGATACTGCAACGTGGTTAGTCGTTGTCGATACGTCAACTACGCAACATTCCTGGATAACAGCAAGGAGCTGAAGGATCGTGAGAAGATAGCGAAGCAGATTGCGAAAACCAGTGATTCAATTCGTAAAAAGTATCGCGCTTCGAAAACCGGTAAAATAAACGAAGACATAGTGCTGGAAAGACACTTTCATCTTATCGTCAAACTTCTGAAACTGATTGTCGAAAAAATCATTGGCAAAGAATCTCAGCCCATTAAGAAAGAAGAAAATATTGCAAAGTATAACATTATTAAGAAACGAAACCCAAAAAATAATGAAGATAACGAAGATGATGATGATGATTTCTGGATGGATGGTTTCAATTAACACCATCGCCTAAAAAGCAACAAAAGAACCGATTGTCGGATTCACTTAATTCTACATTGACCGCATATCTCGCAAATTATCATATGAACATTTACATTTTCTCTTAGCTGAAGATGTTTATGAAACGCCCAATGAACCGTTTAAAACGTTAGTTATAGTCTTTACAAACGGAATAAGTTTGTGAAGAGTTGCATGACCAACTGGAGCCGCTGTGAAAAAAATATGTAAACATGCTTTTCGATGGCGATTGACAAAAGGAGATCAATTACGTTTATGGCGTATATCTCAACGAGAACGGCATGATGCTCGGTGATAACCAATTCGATTTAGACACGAGTGATTTCGTGATCATAGATGGACTAAAGTACAAAGGTACACCTGAGTTGTATAAATTAATTTTTAAAAAAATTCTCGACGATACTATTTACACTGAGAATGATAAACTAGCATATAAAAATATACTATTGACAACGAATGCTCATAGACATAATCATAAAGCGAATAATCCAATAGTGGACAGCAAAGGGTACAAATATAAGAATATAAGAGCACTTCGTGTCTGATAAAATATAAGTTGGACGGGCATACCATGCGCATAGGAAACTAAACAACAAGTTAGGTAAAAAAAATATACCGCGTGCCATGACCCTAAATGAAAATAAAATCGATTATGTTCATTGGGACGATTCTAACGAACTTGTGGATCGTCTTCGATTGCTTGAGTCTTCGCGTTCAGAGTTGAGTCTTCAGGCAGGTCACAATGTCCACGATAACGAAATCTTATCGAGGAGCTTCGTGAAGCTGCCTTATTATAAATTGAAACGGGGAATAAGCAGTAATTTTTAGTCGGCGTCGAAATATTGATCAACAACGTTTGCGTAAGACCTTTCTAATATTTTTTTTGCGTCGTATACCACGACAAAAAAATGTCTGAGAAGAAAGTCTTGAAAAGTGGCGATTGAAAAAAAACTGCACGCTCTAGCAAGAAAAAATTTTCCACGCGTGTCATAGTTTACGGATACGATGACTTATGACAGGCTAATGTAGTCGAAATGCGCCCTTACATACGATTCAACAAAGATTACCACTACATTTTTACCGTTATCGATATGTTGAGTAAGCATGCATGAATCATACCGCAAAACAAAGAATGGAAATGAGATGGCTACAGCGATAGCAAAAATAATATTCGAGATGATAGAAGATATCCAAAAAATTTGCAAATCGATATGGGAAAAGAATTTTATAACACAAACGTGCAAAAACTCTTGAAAACACATAACATAAATCATTATTTAACGTATTCCGTAATGAAGGTATCGACCGTCGAACGGTTCAATCGTATATTGAAAAACGATATGTGGAAACAATTTACGCATAATGGAAATTACAAATGGATCGACTTGCTGCCGCGTCTCGTGTCAGAGTACAACACACGAAAACATCGAACTATGCGACCAATCGATGTGACTCCCACAATCGCCAACAAACTTTTAAACACAGTATACAGTAGCGTAAAGATCGTCACACTCCCGCAATTCAAAGTGGATAACTCGATACGTGTGAGCAAATTCAAGACGATCTTTGAGAAAGGTTACATGCCAAATTGGACTACTGAGATGTTTAGAATCGTCAAAGTACAGAAAATTAATCTCGTGATGAGATTATCTTCTGGAAGATTATCGCGGAAAACCGGTCGCTGGAGGATTTTACGAGTACGAGTTGCATCGTGTCGCTAATCCCTACGTATATCTAGTTGAAAAAGTGTTGCGTAAAAAGGGGAATGACATTTATATGAAATGGCTGGAATTTGATAATTCGTACAATTCATGGATATACAAGAACAATGTGTCATAAATGAATGTATTTCTACGAATTATATATCATATATATTTATTATATATTTATTACAATATGCAAATATGTAATTGAGATTTTTTTAATTAAAAAAATACATAATATAAACATATAAAAAAATAAGTTTTTTATTACAAATACATAAGTATACAAAAAAAATGAAATTCATTTTACTTATTTCTCTTTTCTTTTGTATAATATTTTATAATATCCCTATGATAGTGTGTCTGTAGAATCTGGCACAAAGTATCGCTTGTCATCGTACGGACTTAGCAATTTTCGTTTTCGATGTATACTTCGTGCAATTTCGATCTTATGTACGATTGCTTGCACTTCATTTCATTATTTAGACATCGTATGTAATCTTCCAATATTATCGATCTCGCTATAACGTTACTTTTGACTCCTTTTGCCATCTTCGTATCCTTCTTCCCATCGACGTGCAAAGCGTACATTTTTACTCTAAGCCCAACGAATTCAGTCATGATCGTGCCGTTGTTTGCAATTCGTTCTTTCATTAAGCCCGGAATTTTTTTATTAACTAACGGAATACAATCCGCATTGTCGACCGCATAATCGCTAGTATCGAATCGATATCACGTTTCATAATATCGTAGACTCGTATATTGTGGCACTCGATGTAGTAAATGAGACTATCCGTATCAATGTATATAACTTTACAATTTTCACAAAACAGGGGTGCTATATATCCATGGAAATTCGTACAAACATGTCTTGGATATATCGAGGATACACATACCCATGTATATAGGTGTGTCGAATTTCACTTCGAGTTCACGTATTTCTATCGCGACTAGATTCTCGAAAAAAACGCTTTTACTATGAAAGTTTGGTTTCGCGATCGTTGCCTCCGCACCGTATCTTCTGTCCCAATGTGTTACAAGTACATCGTACGTCGACGTAGTTGCGTATGATTCTCCATGATTTTACCAAATACAGCATTATTCATTTAAATTATAAATTTTTCTCAAACTCGTTGTTGGCAAGAGTTCTAAGATTCGAAGAGTTCTATTGAGTTCGATGTATTCGCAAAACCATGGAGATTGTGCGAATTGCAGTACGTGATAAATTTTTGCGATTTTGAGACGAGTATATTGTTATTACAATAATGAGTTGTTATTATAATAACGAGTATATTGTAGATTACAATAATGAATTATATAACGCTTCTTATCATACAACATAGCGAGGAGCTTCTTCTTTCGCTTCGGTTTCTCGCGCGTCGGACAGAATGGTAAGTCTGTGTGAACGTCGTGAAGATGTTGCGGATACTCTAAATCTTTCTCGAGAACGTAAGCCCATAGGTGAATTTATCAGTCATAACATCAAAATTTCCTATGATCGACCCATCGAAAATCGGTGTATGGTAATGGTTGACACATTGCCCAACTGTACAGCTTGTTAACATCAAAGTACATAAGGTACGTCAACGGTTTCGATGGATCGTACGACTGCATGTATTTATTGTTAGCCCGTGCATATCTGTTTAAACATTGGCTCTAACTTTCATTCGATGAACATGACTATATCGATATCCGTAAGAAGTTCAAATTTTACACATGTATGTTTTAACATCGCATGCAATGTAAAACCTGGTAGTGTATAATAATACGCGGGGTCGAGCCCGTAACTCGCGATGCAACTGTTACGGAAATTTTTGAAAACGTCGGCTAACAACAAAATGTTTATCTTTAAATACAGATCGCTATATTTACAGAGCGTTCGAGAACTGCTACCACATGTTGATGGCGTGCGCGTAATCGCTCTCGGATACGGTATCACCTGTCAGCGAATTATAAAATAATTCACGCGATGGTGACTCGGTTTCCTCTAACTTTTTGACGCAGTCAATGTACTCGTACGAAAATATGCCTTTGCGTGTGAGAAAATCGAAATCCTCCGCGCTGAAGTTGAAAAATTCTGACCGTGTAATTTTCAATTTATCTTTATCGAGATACGACGCCAATTTTTCTAAACTGAGAAATTTATAAGAATCAATAAAATTTAAATTTATACATTTTTTTCTTATTATTTGCAGTGTCTTCAACATGTTTTGTGAAGGAAATATATTTTTTTTGTTATAGGAAATATATCTACTTGTCCTTTAAACGCGATAGTTGTATCCTTGATAATAAAATAATGCGCGTCGATAAATTATGAAAAACTATGGCAATGCAATGTGAATTTCTGTAATTTAAGTTGCAATTTGAATGCGCGGGACATCTGTATCGCCCAGCCAAGTGGCAATGATCGCGTATCCGTGTGTCATCCGGTGCAAACGGTTTTTCACACACGTGGCAGTACGTAGCGTTGTTAAAATTTATCATATCATCTCGCGTAAAATCTATCATGGGAACGTTAGTGGACATGATAGTTTTTATTTTATAACCTGAATTTTTTAATTCTTTGGCGAACCACGCGACGCAATCGTTACCGTGACGAAACTTATATACACAACAAATCGTCGTACGAACAGCGGACATAATATACTAAACTAAATACCCGATGATGTTGGTACGTATAATTGGACATTTTGATATCCCTCTCCGTCTTCTTCAGAATGTATAATATTCCAAGTCGGCATAGACTATAAACGGGATATATAGATTATAAAGCGTTCCTTCCTGATGTAGTTGCCGAAGCTCAACCACTTGTCGTCTTCACTCGGTAACCTGGTGGTACAGTTGTTTAGTTTTTCACAGTCTATTGCGTGGATCTCCAGTTTTATATTCGAGCTAAAATTAGTGTAAACATCTAAAAAAACCGTATAATTTATTATTTTCTCAAAGAATTTTTTTTATTATAAAAATTTTTTTACGTAATTTTCAATTATATAATATATACATTTCGATCGCAAAAATACTTCTTGCGCTTTTTTTGTTGAGTTGCGAGCTAACAAGGCGGGACAGATCCACGCAAAATGCTCCGCGTTATTGTTCTGTGGATTCTGCACGTAAAGCAAATTGACGTGCTTGTACCTCTTCATATCGGTAAAGGAAAAATCGTCATTTCATTTTGCTTCTCGAAGCCATACGTTGATAGAGATGTCATTGAAATTTTCAAATTTTTTAATTTGATTCAACTAATTGGAAACTGGATGTCTTTAAGATTTAATACCGTCGTATAATTCCGATATGGATATGGTGATTCTCGATGTATTACTTTGAGCCAGGTGTGGAACGGCTATCACTGACCAAGCAAAATACGCGTTGTCTAAAAATTGCAAAAATTGTTGATTACCGCTTTCTTCATTTTAATTTCCCTCGGTAACTCAATGTGGCATCCCGCATGCAATGGATTGTACTTATTTATATTAACAGTCAAATTCAGGATACGCGACTGCGTCCATCCGCGCGCGCGCGCGCGCGCGTGTGTGTGTGTGTGTGTGTGTGTGTGTGTGTGTGGGTGTGCGTGCACGTACGTACGTACGTACTACACATAGTGTACATTATTCATTATAAGGGCTTACAAAATTAACAGAAATATGACTGGTCTGTCAGACTGACGTAGCCATTGGTATATTTTTTAACATCACAGTTCAAAGTTAAATAACTGACGTACTAATATCAATTGTGTAATTTATTATAAACGTTTGGACCTTAATCGAGTTATTCTCAATGCAAATATAGACAAATTATGGTGTTTACAAATTATGAAATACGATTCCGGTAATGATTCTATTTCATTTTGTTTATTTGATCTAATATCTAGATAGATTCTAATATAAACTATCAAGAAATTAAACTTTTTTTGATTGTAGAACTTGTTATAATACGTGTTTTTTGCATATAATGCAATATTGTCATAACTTGGTACATATCCGTACCTGAAACAATCAATTGTGTTTTTTATGTTCGAACTGAAACATGGCATGGAGCACGAATACTTTGAATTGTATCAGTATGTAAACAATATAAAGAATTAAAATAATTTAAATAAGTTTTTACGCCAAAAGTGTTATCAATAAATTTAATGCTTTTTTCACAAAATTTGTGATAAAAATTTTATTATAGAATATGAATAAATAGGTAAAGCTTTAAATAATATCGAAAATGCTGCATGATAAATAGACGAATACGTAATTAATAATTTGTGTGTGTGAACTGTTTTCACATTTGGGTCTTCAATGTAAGAACCATGCGACTGTCGGTTCAAAGAAAAAGAAAAGTTCAGAAATACGAAAAGATCTCGATTTAGCAAATTGAGGATTCTGGGAACCCAATGTGTATAGTTAAGATTAAAAGTAATAGACGTTCGATAACGGATAGGTGTTTGATTCGAAAGATGTTTTTGACAGTGATTCGACGATGACATTCGACGATGATTTGATAATTGTCATAAATGTTTTGTAGTTCACTAATATTATTAACATGTGTTAGTGGGTATACGACATAATAGTAAAGCATTTTTCGATTGATGATTTAAGTTTAACAGATAAAAGTGCATAAGTTTTTCTCGGTGAGACGTCGATGTACGGTTGTTACGAAAACACGTTAGATACGATTTTGCACAAATGTAATATAAAAATTTTTTTCTACGGAAAATCGACATGTCACAACATGTTTTGCGGTTAAATTACTTTGTTGAATACTTTGTAGAAACACGATTTTGTAGTTTCGCATAGGTCAAGCGTACCGACTTCAGCAATACTTGTTACCAATAATTATAAGTAAGTAAACATCCGTTTGATCAACAACTGGTGAGTGAATATCATTTCTCAAGGAAACACACAATTATAATACATAATTTTATAATACTACTACTAGTTCCATTCATGATTGCGTTTCAAGATTGAAAAGGGCTTTATCGCGCAGTTTACAGAATTGTCTATATACATATATAAATTCACACCAAAATACAGGGTTGGTCATATTCGACGGAAAGATGTTTTTTTTTTCAATCATGGGAAACGTCGTTACTCGATCTAACATCTCTGTCAAAAGTTACAGTGTTGCCAGATCTTCCTGTCGAATATGGCCAACCCTGTATTTAGGCAATAAGATCAGCTTTGATCGAATATAGGATTTCCTTTACTTAATTGATGGAAATAAAATTTATTTATTCCATTAAAGAAATTTTTTTATACGGTTTATAACATATATATTGTATACACACACACACACACGCACACACACACGCGCGAGCGCGCGCGAGCGCACACAATATATATAATAAAATATATATATAAATATATATATATATATAAAACGTTATAAATATATATAATATATAAAACATATATAAATATATATACAATATATTGTGGCGTGACGTTTTCCGTCCGTCACAAGGGCCGCATGGCCTGACCGAATAGTGCAATATAGCGTCCTGGATCCTCTCACATTTTGGGGGCGGACGCACCTGCGCTTTTCCCGCGTCGTCGTTCGCGTATCTTACGCGTTCCGCGCTGCCATTTTTTTATTTTTTCGTTTCGGTGTATTCCCGTACCGAGGGTTACAGAGGCCGGCGACTCCCTCGACCTTGGCGGAGTGACGCAATCTCACCGGGGAGAAGAGGAGGAAGAACGACAAGGATTGAGAGTCCAGAGACGACCGCTGAGGACAGACCCGCCGGGGGGCACGATACCTGGCCCCGGGTCGCACGCAGGTGACATCTTTCCCGCATTCGTTACGCTTTTTTTTTATTGTCGCAAAGCATTTTTATCGCACCCTCTTCCAGGCGCAAAGCGGATCGAGAGTCGGCACGCCATGACGGGGAAGGGCACTCTGCGCTACAAGGACGGCGAGAGCCCCGGATAGGCGCCTCGAAGTCACGAGGCGGCCTGAGAAAGACTACTCGATCTCTCGAATTTCGCGCGCCAGGACATATGCGACATGACGCGGTTTCCGCGAGTAGCGGAAAGCCGCGGGGCCACGCGCTAATCAGGCCCCCTCGCGGGGATAACGAGCCCTGCGTGCGCCCGGGAGGATTAGCGCCCGGCACTTGAGCTGTGGCCCGCTCGGAGAGAGGACGCAGGACGACAACCGATTACGAGCCTTCCAAGGTCAGCTAGAACGAGCACCTGCGAGGGAACCGGTGAGACGAACGTCACCTCTGTACAGTCGCCGGGTTCCGCGTCCGGGAGGCGTCGTTATCGAATTTGTATCGGATATATAAGAGTGAGTGCACGTGGCCTCATCGTGTCTTAGAGTTTCGCGGGATCAGAGTACGCGTGTCGCCTCCCGGAACGGCCCTTGTCGTCGGGATAATTCTGGGGCGTCCGCCAAGGCCACAGCCTCGTCATTTGTTATCGGTTCTTTTCTTGTTATCGCGGATCGCATGTTGCGTCGAAGTCCCGTGCCGTAGTATTGTCGCGTACCGTCTCTATCGTCTGTAGCGTAAGATTTACCTGTTTATTTGGTTTTCGATGTCATAGCCCTTAAGGTCGACTGATAATCGCAATTGATGAGTGTGCCCGACTGTCGTATTGAGATTGTGTATTGCCGAGCTTGCACGTATTCGAGCCTTCCCCTGCGTCGCGTCTGAACAGCGCGAGGTTCCGCGAGCGCGCACGAAGTCACGCCGTGTCCACGCTACAAGCTGCCGAGTTCTGTAACATTTGCGAGGCGATGAAGTATAATTCGCGAGAGTATTTCCGTGTGGCGTGAGCTCGTGCCTCGAGAATGTAACGAAATTGATACGCCTAGTGTAAAACCTCGGGGCTTGTGTAAATCAGTTATTGCGCTTATGTAGAATTTATCGTCTCGGTTGTATCGCCCAATGTAAATGTGAGTCGAAGACTCATTTAATATATGTTTTACTTTGTTACTGTTAAATTCGTGTGTACTTTATTCTCGCTCCTATTCGCTCCTCCAAATGATCTGCTATCCTCGACCACGAACCGCCCCCTCTGCCATTTCCGAGGCTGAGCTACCAGTTGAGAGCCCGTCGACATTCGCAGCTCATTATAATTGACATAAAGAAAATATCACGTAATTTCTGGAAAGAATAAGAAATAACACAAATATATATATATATATATATATATATATATATATATATATATATATATATATATATATATTTGTGTTATTTCTTGTTGAAACATTTTACATAAGAAACAAAAATCTTTTATAAATAAAATTAATATTTCCTATAATTAAAAAATAATTATATATTGTAAGATAAATGTATAAGAAAAAGGACTAAATTAATAATCTATAATTGTATGAAATAAATTTAAAAACTGTATAGCTAATGTCACGAATTTACCGTTGTATCTGTAGAAAATTTGTTATTGATCACAATAATGAGATAAAACTATATTTTGCAGCAATTTAATTTTAATTCTATTATAACATTAAATGATTGTTGTTATTAAACAATGATTTGGTATTATAGCAGTTAACATAGATCGTGCAAAAGCGTTCGAAGAAATAATGTATTTACTTTTTAACAGTTTAGGTTGACAAACAATGTTGGCCTCTTTAAAAAGAATTCATAACGTTTTTAACATTAAAGATACACGAATAACGAATTTTCCATGATAACTTAAATTTCGGTAACAAACGTTTGCATGGAAACATGGAAACATATTATTCGTTTTAGCATTTTATATTTACTCATATATTTAGAATTACATTCTTTTTATATTATGATTTGAAGATGCATCATATCTGTAATATATTTAATGTGAAATTTATTAAAATAAAATGTTAGACGTAACAAATTCTTCGAATTAAATGAAAGAAACTCAGATCGCGTTGAGAAATATATCATGATATAACCGTTTTTGCATTCAATAATAAAAAATTACATTATATTAGGTGTTGGAATTAATACGTAGCGTTTTACAAGGTATTTATAAGTTTTAAAAGTACTTTCATTAATGTATTTTTTAATGCTCATGTGAAATAAATAACATTCTTTCATTAAAAAAACGCTACGAATTAATTCCAACACTTAATAGTTTACGTATTTATAAAGCATTAATTTAAAGAATCTTTAATGTAATAATATTGTAACTAAGTGTTCATTTTTTGTCTACTTACATTCAGTAAGCGTGATAATATTCAATAACAAAGGGATATATAGTATGTGTCACCTCTGGAATCGATTTAAAAAAAATCTCTTTGAAATATCGTTAAACACAATGACATAAGGAAAACACGCTTTCTTAATGCATGCCTAATTTGATTGTTTGTACAAGGATTTATGGTTGGAAGGAAATTTTTTATGAAGAAAGTGACGGTGTTGAAAAATGGAGCCTTTCTTTCATAATATTTTTACATGTCCTATACCATGGAATTTCTTGACAAAATCCGAAAAGGACTGTGCTTCCTAGCTGAGCTTGCCACCATTGCAATGAGAAGACAGGATGATTCTGTACAGCATGGTAAAACGCGTACAATAGTTGTAATTGGTATGGAAGAGAATGATTATTAAGACTCTTATATACGTTAAAAAATTTTAAAAACGCGAATGGCTGGCTGATCTCAATAGCGACGACTTGACCATTGAGATCCTGGATGCTGATTACAAAGATACAGATTTATTACGTAATCTGGATATTACTAATATCCAGATGTCTGTACGACATAGAAAACATGTTAAGAATTGTGCGTTATGAATATGTTTAAAATATACAACTGGTGATCGCAATCCCAGAAAGAAGTGTATCATGTTTAAAAAGTAAAGTATAAGATTATTTTTTAAATATGTTTTAATGTCTTTTCTCGAAATTCATTTTTGAAAAGAGAATAGAAGCAGACAGACTTTATTATCGTTGGCGCCGATCCCTGTGATAAAAAAGATTCCATATCGTTAGAGTGCATTCTTATATGTGTCAATTTGGTATCATTCGACCACGTCACAACAGTACTTCAAAGTATAATGTATATAAAAAAAAATTCCCTCAAGGGGATGTGTAAAAAAAATTTGAAAGGGAACACTGTGTTTGAAAGGTGAGCTCCTGGCAACGTTATCGCATCAGTCGTTCAGAGAGCTTCAAAAGAGTTCAGACAGCTATTGCTAATTATAAGTTCTCCAATAAAATAAAATATCTCAAGCCACGTGAACTATTACGTTTCAATTCAACAGGATAAGATGTGCAAAAGATAAGTTTATTTAATTTTATAAAATATTTGCTTATACGTATTATATGTTATGTATTTTTGTAAAATCTATTTACATGTTTTCTTTTTTTTCACAGCGCATTTTCTCAAACATCATCTAGCACATTTCTTCGAAACCTCGCTACATGCCTCGTATCTTAATGAGAAAATATGCACTGACATCGATAAATTCCTGGACATTGGGATTTATATCTCATGTGCATTGTGATTTATGATAAACGAGACAATCGCATATTCATACCTCATACTACGTGGAAGACGTAGTAGAGGCATGCAGATATCGAGCGATTAATGCAGTCAACAATCCCATCATCATCACCGATTCAAGATCTAAATGTGGAATTTATTAAAATATACGAATAGCGTGAAATTAACATTAAATGGCACATGTTTGTACATGAAACGAACAATTGTGCTTTTCTTATTTCAGCTTGAACAATATGTTGAACATGTATTCTATGAACTGAGTTAATATATGCACGGTGTTAAGAAATTCGAATATTTTGTCATTTTTAAGACAAAATTGTGTTACTAATAAAATTGATGTTGCAAACATTTTGTACAAAATTTATGATAAAAATTCTATTATAGAATGTGAATTAATAGTCTATGGTTTAAATTATATTGTACGTACTGCATTACATGATAAATAAATATATGTTAAAATATATATTCTTTTCTTCTAAAATTATATTTTATCCTTAGTATCTTCGCCACTTCTTCTTCATATCTTCGTAGTAGTATTGAATTAATCAATAAGAAAGCGCGCTTGACCATTTGTATTACATTGATAAAAAAAAATATTATCATAATTAGTGTACTAGATTATATTATTAAAGATTCATAAAAATATTATTATAATTAGTTACTAAGTATTATAGTATCATTAAAAATTCATAATATATTTATCATATCTATTCAATACAATTGTGTGCGAAAGAAGAAACAACAACGTGGGAGAGAGCACAACGGCAGGAAGAGAGAGCGCATACAATAAGTGTAGGACTGCAATGGGCGAGACAGAAAGAACAATGGATAGGAGAGAGAGAGAGAACAATAGGTTAGAACGGATGAGAGAGAGAAGGAACAAACCCTTCCCCTTTACTATGGACCCCGATGACGTGCTTTCCCCTCTTTCGGATCCAGCGTCTCCCCCTCCCTGACCACCCTCGCACACACACATACGCACTAACACGTAGTGGGTTAAAACTCGCCTTGCTATCCTACTTACCTCATACATCGAGAAACGTTATACGGGAAAGTTGTAAAATTATATACTGTAATGCAAACCGTCACAAAAATTATTAACGTAATTAAAGGCGGTCAAAAATTCCTTTCTCATCGGAAATTTCAAAACTTTCTCGGGAAGCATAACGCTATTTACACAGATGTGCCCTTGTATTATGAAATTCGATGGCACAGAGAAATGTTTAGAAAAATTCTTTACAATAAGAAAAGTTTTTCTTTTTTTGCAACTGCTGAATATAATAAATTTTAATTTTTCTTTGAAGATTTAGATTTACCAATTACATAAATATATAAAAATAAGGACTCTCAATCTTAAAAACAATAATTAGAACTTTAGAACAAGGCTAATGAGAGTCTAACGCTGATGTAAGAGCGAAAAGTTAGGAGATGTAGATAATACTCAAGTGTTGGCGATTGTCTTCATTTTATCGAATGTTCACTTTGGAGTCATTTTCAGCGAAAAAGTCGAATACAATACTTCGTTGAAAATAAGTCACTGGCAGATTGACAGAAATGCAGTAATCAATACGCCATATAAATTATTACTATTTTATTGTTACTTTAATAATTAAAATCAATAATATTCGTGTGACTCACCTCAACGAGAAAACAAACATTCGAAGTTCACAAACATTGAGTCACAATTTTCATGAGATATAAATTAATACAAATCATTGCTCGAATTAATATCGTGTCAGTTGATCTTGACGTGTCATTTGAAATTGAACGTTACAAAGTGATAAGGAGACTTATAAACAAGCAATGACAATAAATAGTAATAAGAGAGTCAACCTATAACTATTTTAAATCTCAATATTGTTTTAATGTGTCTAATAAGGAAGCAAAAAAATAATTCTGCGTCTGTTTTTAAATTAAATTCATTCTTCTGCATGTATATATGAAGTATCTGAATTTAAAAATTTATTGAAAAATCTTTCCTTATTAAGAATTTGGATATTTTTCCAATCAAATTCATGATTAAAACCAAGTCGGTGGTCTGTGATCACTGATTGGTTCTTGTTTCTGCTGTTGATATGATTGCGATGCTCAAATATTCTCGTGGATAATTTTCAACCTGTTTGACCAACAATCTTTACAAGGGATTTTGTACACAACATTTTTATTAGAGAATTTTGGGAGAGCGCGACGCGTTGTCACATCTGCGAGAAATCGTTCGCGCAAGACGATACGCGGATGCGCGATCATTGTCATCTCATCGATAGATACCGCGATCCAGCGCATTCGAGAGAATTGTAACTTAAATTATAAAAATTCGTTTAAAATTCCAGTCATATTTCGCAATTTATCGGGCTACGACGCGCATTTCATAATTAAGGAAATTGCTACCGCGTACGATGGACATGTAGATGTACTATCGATAACCCAAGAAAAATATATTTCATTCACTAAACATGTCGATAGCACCAAAGACAAAAATGAAAAGAATTTTCAGAAAAATGTAAAAATAAGGTTCATTCTTTTAAATTTCTAAATGCAAGCCTCGACAAATTGGTGTAGTATCTCGACAAAAATACATTAAAAATTGTACGTTACGAATTTTTCAAGCTCAGTGCGGAGAATTTTGATCTTCTCACACGAAAAGGTGTCTTTCCGTACGAATATATTGACTGCGTCAAAAAATTACAGAACTTGCGCTTACCACCGCGCGAATTATTTTTTAGTTCATTAACAGGTGATACAGTATCCGAGAGCGATTACGCTGCGAACATCTGGAAGCGATTCTCCATCTGAACGTTCGGCGAGTACAGTGTACTTGAAAACTAATATCTTGCTATTTTCGAAAATTTTCGCAAAGTTGCGTCGTGAGTTACTGTCTCAATCCCGCCCATTATTATACATTGCCAGGATTCACGTAGGACACTATGCTGAAACATATGCGCGTAAGATTTAAGTTGATCACCGACATTGATATGATTATGTTCATCGAGCGCGGTATACGCGGCGGTCTCAGTCACATTCGTCGTATTTGACTACTACGATGTACTGCGATGTGAATAATCTATATGGATGGGCGATGTATCAACCTTTGCTGTACGCTGAATTTCGATGAATCGAAGACGCTGCAAACTTTGACGTGAGCGCGATCGCTCCGGATTCACCTACCAGTTATATTTTCGAGGTCGATTTCAAGTATCCGCAGCATCTACACGACCAGCACACTGACTTACCTTTCTGCCCAACGTGCGATAAACCTCCCGGCAAACGTGAAAATAAACTTCTAGCGACGTTGTACGCTAAGCAGCGTTACATCATCCACTACCGCAACCTGCAGCAATGTACTCGTCACGGTCTTCGCGTAACAAAGATCAACCGAGTGCTACAATTCCCTCAATCTCCATGGCTCCGCGATTACATTGAACTCAATACACAATTTAGAACGCGCGCGAAAAACGATTTCGAGAAAAATTTATATAAATTAATGAACAACGCGGTATTCGATAAAACTATGAAGAATGTGCGCAACTACGTTGACGTAAAATTATTAATAAAATGGGACGGTACGACGCGGAGGCAATGATTGCGAAACCGAATTTTCACAGCCGCTGCGTCTTTGCGGAAAATTTAATCGCTATCGAAATGAGCAAACTCGAGGTGAAATTCGACAAGCCGATTTACGTGGGTATATGCATACTTGATATATTGAAAGTCTGTTTGTACGAATTTCACCACGAGTACATGTCACCGATGTATCGCGACAAATGTAAGATTATGTACACCGTCACGGACAGTCTCATTTACCATATAAAATGCGATAATGTTTATGAGACTGTGAAATGCGATATCGCTAGATTCGACACAAGCGATTATCCGGTAGACAACATGTACAGTATGCCTCTCACGAAGAAAAAAGTACTCGGCCTGAAGGACGAGAACAACAGTGGGATAATAATCGAATTCGTTGGACTCAGAGCAAAGATGTACACGGTGAGAGTGGACGGCAAAAAGGACACTAAAAAGGCGAAAGGTATAAAGAATAACGTCATAACGCAAACGATAACGTTTAATGATTACACGCGGTGTTTGAAAAAAGAGATTGAAATGACTCGCCATCAATCGTGTATACGATCTAAATTACATGAGGTGTACACGATATCCGAATCGAAAATCGCTTTGAATCCATATAACGATAAACGATACGTCGTACCGGACTCAACGAAGACGTTACCGTGGGGGCATTGGCGGATACGTTTGTAATATATTATATGTATTATACATATTATACGTATTATATGTAGTGTATGTTGCTATTATGTATTATTATTGTAATTTATACTTTTTTTTATATTCATACAAGTATTATTAGTATGTTTTATATAATAGTATTTATTATGTATTACGATTATTGTACTACAATAATATATAATACATATCTAAAGTTTGTAACATTTATATATGTATTATATAATATTAGTATTTTAATTTAAACATTATGTATCCCATGTTTTTATCATTTATGTGTATTATTATTATTATGTATTACTATTCTTTTAAGTTACATTTTACATATGTTTTTTACATTTATATAAGAAATTACTATTATGTATTACTACCTATGTACATATGCATTCTGCTCCATATATAAGTTGTTACAAATAATTATGTATGTTGAGTCATCTAAAAAGTATCCGCGGTTTTTTGTCACTAGATGGTGTTGATGGTCATATATCGAGCAACACTAATTCGATTGTGTCAAACGAACGCGCGTCTGAAAGATGACATTTTAGGTTACATTTTTTGTAAACAAAGTTTGGTGATTCATCAATCGTGTCAAAAGTTATATTGGTTTGAAAATGAGTGAAATATCTGAAGAAATACGCTATGTGATGCTTTTTTACTACAAAAAAGGCAAAAACGCAGCACAAACATGCAGACAAATTTGTGACGTTTACGGCGCGGATGCTGTAAGTGAACGCAGGACGCAGGAGTGGTTTGTTCGATTTCGTTCTGGAAATTTTGATGTCAAAGATCGAGCTCGCTCTGATCGGCCAGTCACTGAAAAAGTCGATGAAATTTGCAACTAGTCAAGTACCGGCATGTGAGCTGTCAGGAGATAGCCAATGCACTAAGAATCAACCATATGACAGTTTGGAATCATTTGAAAAAGGCTGGCTACGCAAAGAAACTCGATGTTTGGGTGCCACATGAATTAACGGAAAGAAATTTGATTGATCGAATTTCCATCAGCGAAACACTACTAAAACGCAACGAAATCGACCCATTTCCGAAGCAAATCATCACAGGCGATGAAAAATGGGTGAAATACAAGAATATTGTTCGTAAAAAATCATGGAATAAGCGCGGCGAACCACCACAAACAACTTCAAAGCTTGGATTGATGGCAAATAAGGTGATGCTGTGTGTATGGTGGGATTGGAAGGGAGTCGTCCATCATGAGATACCACATAGCCTAACGATTAATTCAGAGATCTACTGTTCACAACTGGATAGATTACAGAAAGCGATTAAGGAAAAACGACCAGAATTGATTAACAGAAAGGGTGTTGTCTTCCATCATAACAACGCCAGACCACACACATCTTTGATGACGTGCCAAAAATTGAGGAAGCTTGGTTGGGAAGTTTTAATGCATCCACCGTATAACCCGGACCTTGCACCGTCTGACTACCATTTATTTCGATCTCTGCAGAACTCTCTTGATGGAAAAACATTGGCCGACAAAAGAGCTGCCGAAAATCACTTGAAAAAGTTTTTCGCCGATAAACCACAAAAGTTCTACACGGATGGAATTATGAAATTACCCGAAAAATGGCAAAAGGTTATAGATAATAATGGCCAATATATATTTGATTAAAATTGATTTTTAATAAAGAAAAATTTCATTCAAAAATTGAACAAAAAATCGCGGATATTTTTTAGATGACCCAATATTTTGTATACTCCAAAAACGAAGATGATGAATGGGGAGTGATAAAAAAAAATATACGTTTATATACTTATATTGATATATTTTTTTATATTGTTTTTGTGTATCCATGAATTGTACGATCCCTCGAATCCCAGTTACTTGACGTACGCCTTGTCTCCCTTCTTGCGCAATACTTTCTCGAGATATACGTCTGGATGAGTAGCGTGATGCAACTCATACTCGTAGAACTCACCAGCAACGGATTTTCCGCGATAGTCCTCGAGTAGATATGTTACGGAATTGGCTGCACCTTAACGATCTTAAACATCTCAGTGGTCCAATTTGGCGTGTAACTCTTCTCAAAAATCGTCTTGTACTTGCTCACGCGTAATCGCCCACTTTGAATTTTGTCAGCGATTTTTATCACGCTGTACATCATGTTTAGAGTCTTTCAGCGATCGCGGGAGTTATGTCGGCGGGTTGCATGCTGATAGTGCGATGCTTTCGCGCGTTGTAATCTGATACGAGATGCGGCAGCTTGTCGATCCATTTGTAATTGCCGTTGAGTGTAAATATTTTCCACATCGTCGTTTTTGAGCATGCGATTGAATCATTCGACTACCAACATTTTCAACGTCGAATACGTAGAATATTATAATGATTAACGTCGTATCTTTTTAAGATTTTCAGCAATCGTTTGATGGAACGACGTCGCTGTTATTGGAGAACGTAAAATAGTCGATTTCGTCGATAGATAAATAAATTTTCGAGATATCGATACTTTGGCTGTTGCAGCGATTTCGAGTAGACGTACATGTTCTCGAACGTACGCCGTTTGGACTTTCATGCTCACACTAAAGGCTATGCGTTCTCGAACGATTAATTAAAGGAGCACGAATCGCGCAGTTGCAAAGTGTATTTTGAGCTGTGTCATCCTTCCGATATTCGAGACTTGAGAGCCGAGCAGTTGCAATATATACCGAAGGTCGTATTTTTACGCGTGTATGGTGATTACATCAGGTCTGGGACAGGTCTGGGACAAGCTTCCGAAACACGTGGCAAATTCGAAAGTTCGAACTTATCGCTCGCTGCGACGAGCACTACAATCAGCCGTGGCAGCGGACGCATATTGATGGTCCCGCACCGAAGAAGGACTATAGCGTATGTCGGTGTCGCGCGGTCTGAATCGAACGATAAACGCGCTTCCTTTCGAGTTACATATTACGGGCTATCAGTTTTGCGGTCCGGACACTCGGCTTATGAAGCGATTAACCAGAAGTGACGCGGGCATAAATCCGCTGAACGCAGTATGCTGAAAACACGACATTGCGCATTCTCGGAGCAACGATCTCAACGATAGACACGCGGCGAACAAGGTACTTGCCGATAAAGCGCTAGACGCGTCTTCGGCTCTAAGCGAGAGAACCGCCGCAGCTGCCGTCTGGGCAGCGATGAAAGCCAAGACCAAGATCGGCATGGACATAAAACTGAAGAAGACGATGAGGAAAAAGGCGAAGAAAAAGCGAATACTTCCGACGGCAAAACGAGGCAGTGCATTTCTGCCAATGTTGGGCGTGCTCGGATTCTTGGTCGGCGGAGCGGCCAGCATGGCGAAAGCGGTAAACGACAGCAAAGCCGCGCGATGTCAGCTCAAAGAGCTGCAACGTCACGATGAAACAGGGTACGCGGACTGTACTCGCTCCATACAAATACGGACGCGGACTGTATCTCGGCCCGTACAAACGTGGACAGGGCGTAGCAAGAAAGAAAGAAAAACACCAAAAAACGATAAAAATGCCGTCTGGCGCAACTACCAATGTGCAATTGAATGACGAATGTACAATTGAAACATATGCGCGTACTTTAGAGGCGTTTTCATGCATAATACGTTACCGACGAGCGGCGCGCGCCGAAACGAAAGCGGTACCATCGACCGCCCAAGGAACTGGTGCGATATTTCGGTGCTACGATAGAGTACAATCGCACGTCTTATCAGACGTACGATCAGAGTTTCTGCAGACAGATGTGTCTGCGGTTTTTACAAACGATAGATGCGCGTGAATTTAAAAAGCTCAATGAGGTGCTGTGAAATCTTAATATTAGTTGAACGCTTTTTTCGTTACGTCGTTGACGCTTACGCTGAGCGGGAAGAACATCGTCCTCGCGACGAACTACTTTCCTGCCATAGATTTGAATGACGGAGATTACTTAGTCTGACGATTTTTCAGACTTATCACACAATACCGAACGTGAATGAATCGAACAACAAATTTTATTTCGCCAAAAACGATGCGGAAATTACAATTCCTGAGGGTACAAAGTGCGAGACATAAATGAATTTTTGAAACGCGTATTTTATGGAAACGTCCGCACCGCGACGTGCTTGAAATCGTTGACCGTAGTGCGTGGTGACAATAACAACAATGACGCAGATGACGATAATAGTGAGGGTGGAGTACAATTACGCTCCGCGCAAACTACAACATAATGAGATGCGAGATTAGATGTGCATACAGAATAAACTTTGGCAAGCCCATCAATATTGGATCTGTTGGGATTCTCATATACTACCGCCGCGAAGGTGACACAAATCGGACGTGTCGATTAACATAATGAACTTAAACGTTATTCGAGTAGAGTGTAACGTGACCGCGGGCACGTACAACAACGGCAAAAGCGCGCACACGATACATGAATTTTTGCCGAGCCTGCCGCCAGGATATCGGAAAGGCCAGCGCAGGCCCCATTAACCTGCCGATCATTGCACGGAGCATTATGGATCTGATGGTACGCATCGTCGACCAGACGGACAATTATTCGATTTTCGAGAAGAGATCACCATTAGATTGCACGTACGACGATGACAGTGATAACGTAAGCGTGAGATGCTGAACGGAACATACGCAAAGAGATAATTCTTTACAAGGCCGGTGACGTCACAGCTCGATAACACTCGCTCATCCAATTGCATTACGAAGAAGAAGCTCAGCGCGTCGAACGTTACATATTTAAAGTCTTTGGGGATTCGCAGTGCGCATCATTTAAGAGGAAAACATTAAAGACGAGCCGATCTTCGCATCGTCAACATTGAAACTCACACGTACAGCCCGTTTGCTAACACAACGTTCGGGTACAGTAACGAAATAAGAATACCCATAGAGCAACAGGATCTGTACACACTGCCGTATGAAAGCTTTCTATATATCGAGGGAAAACTGAAGAAGAACAAAGTGATCCAAGATGCGACATTGGGAAATAATTACGTCGAGTTCATATTCGATGAGATTCGATATGAACTCAATGGTATGGAGATTGACCGTAATAGAAACGTGAGCATAAAGCTAGCGTGCTCAAAGACTATGTAACAATGCCATCCGACAGAAGAGTGATTCTGCGGAGTGCCAGCTGGGATACGCAAACTACTGCGGTCGAATACTTTAATTTCTGTGTACCGCTCTACGTACTGCTTGATTTTGAAGATTACAAACGCGTGGTGATCAACTCGTCATGAGTTGATTTTAATACGAGTACACAACGATAATAATTTTCTGACGGGAGATCCGGCGACAGAGCCAACGCTCGAATTATTCAAAATACAGCGAACGTGTTATTGAGCGAGATAAATAACCTGTCAATGCTGCGTGATTTGGAGAGCGGACGATATCTGAGCATGGCTTTTCGCTGGTGAGATTTGTACGAGTTTCCGCTCTTGCAGAACACAACTAAGCATTCGTGGGCCTTCAAGACGGCTACTCAGCTCGAGAAGCACTACGTCATTTTCGCTATGCAGATCGAAAAAATGTCATGTCCGAAGATATAAATCAATTCGACGATTGCAAATTAACCAATGCGAAATTCTGAATACCTGAATTCGGAATGTTATACGATGACTTGAATCTGGATTTTGATTAAAACAGATGTGTGATTCTGTACGATTTGTACGACACGCGTTTCTGCAAGGACTACTACGAATACGAGTATCTCGAGCCGAGTCTCACCTTTACAACTTTTTTATGTAATGGCCCGTGCATGATCATCGATTGCTCTCGACAAAACGAATTGGTCAAGAATGGCACCGTGCGATTAGACTTTGAATGTAAGGAGAACGTGCCCGCAAATACAATAGCCTATTGTTTCATCATACACGCGCGTGGTTCAGTATAATCTATTGACCAACGTTGTGCATAAAATCACCTAAGTGCATCTCCGACATGATAAAATCTACGATACGTCGCAATCGACCACAATCGACCGCAGTCTTCTCGACAACATGCTCATGCCAACGTTCGTGGATCTGCAAGGATTCATCGTTAACAAGAAATTCATCGTGAAGAAAGTGGTGCTGAAACAAGGGACCGTTCTCACACATTACATTTTTACGAGTCCCGTGCCATAGAAGTTTTTGACAAGATCCGACAGGTCTTGCGTTTCCTGGTTGAGTGCTTATCATCATGGATTGCGATGGGGGGACGGGATGGTCTCATACAACGAGGCGAAACGCCTGATCACGACAGTTGTATTTGACGTATGATGCTATCATGTATGTTAAGGAATGCGAGAAACGAACGCGGCTGTGGAACTTGCTTTTGGACGATGAGCGAGAACGCATGTACATCGTGACCTTGGATGCAATTTACGAAGACATGGAATCTTTAACTAATCTAGATGTTGCTAATACTATGCGATGTGGACAACATGTTAAGAATTGCGCGCTACAAAATGTTGAAAATATATAATTGATGGTTGCACAAAAGAACTTTTTAAATAAAAATACGTTAACATATTAATTACTATATTTCTAGTTTTAGTATTTTTTATATTTACTGTATTTCTTTTTTCCTTCCTTTGTAATACATGTACTCGTATGTATGAACGTATATGTATGAACGTGCATATATGTATGTATGTATGTACGCATGTATGTACCCAGATCTTTCCGTCGAATATGGCCAACCCTGTATATATATGTGTACGTAGGTATGTACGTATATATGTCTGTATCTGAAAATATCGACGCTTCTGTTAAACGCGACATGTCCGATCTGACAGTACATATATACAATGTATATAGATAGTGTATAAGACTTTTTTCATTCAATCGTAAGCTTCAGTTACAAGCGTTAAGACATGGACCGAGTAAAAGAATATATACGTCGAAAATCGATCGAAAGGAGTACCGTCCGTTATCGCCAAGTCCGCCAAGTCCACCGCCGTCGAAGGAAAAAGCGAGATATTGGGAATGTCCTGAGAAAAAAGTCACTATCAAAGTCGCCAATATTAACGTCTGCTCATCAACGTCATCAATGCTATCGAAATATAAATCATAAAGTATAAACATTGATAAACTCGCGAACAAAAAAAAACGCGATAAAACGTGTTGCAACACATTCGCAATTTTTGGAAAAAGGGGAGGGTTACTCCCTTTTCGATTCTAGAAGTTTTTGCGATCTACATCGCAATTTACGCGGACGCAATCAGTGAGTATCTTGTGATACTCGCTTGTACGGTTGAAAGTGTATTTCGCTAAAAACAATAATCGTACGAAACGAAGAAGAATTACAGTAACATGTAAGTTTTAACGTTTTATACACAAAAGAAACGATTTTTTTTAACATTATGTACGCAGCATAGAACATCGCGAGGTGCATTTATTGATTATTGTCAGACGTTACGATCTGACGGCTACAGACTACAAATTTTTGGAAATTGGAATCAACGTTGGTCCACCGAGTTACGTGGAGGTCGTCCTTGGAGATCATCGCGGACATGAACTGTCGCTGTTTCTCGAAACATGGAAGAGCCTTTATGAGCGATGAAATATTTACAAGATGCGAAACGAATACAAAAACAATTTTATAAGCGTTGAACCGTTGACCGTCAGCGTTTGCACGCTGAACGATGCTCGTACTTCTCGATTCTTTATCCGTACGCATTACAATGACTGAAACGACACTACGATGTATGTTTGCATTTTACGGATGTATCGATATAATGTTCGAACGATTAGACCGACTCATATCAAATATACGCGATTTTCCAACATCGCGTCCGAAGACGCAATACGCGATAGCAACATCTTTAACAAACATCAGCTCGTCGATTGCGAGCTATTGATTTTAATATGTACAAAAAAGAAACGATGTAATAACATGTGAATAAAAAATTTTTTTGTTCACTATATATGTATTTTCTTTACTTCCCATTCATCTATTTATTCATCCTATACTTCGACGCGCTATCGTACTTCGTTTAGATAAACAACAGCCAACGCTCGTTTTTTTTTGCCGTGTCACGAATCATGTACATAAGTACGCATGTACACATGTATGTACATATGTATGAATGTATGTATGTACCTTTCCGCGTAAGAAAAAAGGAATCACAAAATTAGATTTGGATTTTAAAGACGAACGCTTCTACAACAGTATGGTAAAAGTATAAATTGATACATTCGAAATAGATATTTTGTAGACTGATTTTTTATCATAAGATATACAAAATATCAATTTCATTGTTTTTGAATACATTTACTTACCAAATCAGTATATGCATACATTGACTAAGTGTATATACATTTACTGAATTAACACTTTGACACATACTTGAAAAAAAATAATATACGTATAGAACTGCAGTGTGTATTTACGTTTGAATTATGTTCTTTAATAGTGAATTCACGGTTTTTAATGTTTGAAAATCCTTTTTGTTTGTCGCGTTTAAACAATATTTTTACAATTATTTTTTGATTATACAACGTCTTTTTTCTTTTGGAAAAGGAATCTCTGTAACATTTATATTTTAAAATTAAATTATCAGCGTGTGCAATACAAGCATACAAGAGAAGTGTAACATATAGGCCTAAGAAGAAGAAGAAAAAGAAAAAAAAAGAAGAAGAAGAAGAGGAAGAGGAAGAAAGAAGAGGAAGAAGAAGAAGAAGAAGAGGAAGAAGAGGAAAAAGAGGAAGAAGAGGGACAAGAGGAAGAAGAAGAAGAAAAACATCCTGCATTTTAAATAGTATATGATATTATTCTTATACAAATAATTAAAAATTGATTGTAGAAGAAAAATAATTACACCAATCGATTATATGGGAAAAATTATTAAAGAAACTTATATTGTATAACTCTTTCTTAATTGTTCTTTGTTTATGTAAAAATTATTTGTTTATAACAATTAATTGCAAAATTGATTTTTATAATGTACTTTTAACATCAAAAATATTTTTTCATGTCCGGTTCTTTTTATAATACAATTGTTATTTTTTAGCTATTCTTGGTGATCTAGGCATGGATAGAAACGATTTTTCATAATTTATTTATTTTTTACATAAACACAGTTTAAGTATGCTTCTTTAGTCATTTTTCCCGTACAATCAATTGATGTAATCAGAATTTTTTTACAATCAATTTTTAATAATTTGTTTATAACAATTTGTAGCAAAATTAATTTTTGCAAGATGTCTTTTATGTCATTATACAGAGTATAAGAAATTATACAACTTTTATATAAAACATTTTTTTGATACTTAGAAATAAATCTTTTCGAGATGGCATCATTTGTAAGACTTGATAAATTTTTAAACATTCCTATGTTTATTCCTAAATTTATGCAATAAAAGTATATATATTGTTATAACATAATAATTAAACAACAAACCGCAGATACATTTTACTTCAATTGAATATAACGTTGATTTTTTTCCATAAAATCTAATTTACTATCTACTATAAAAGCCATAAAGCAATTCTTATAATATTACACTTTGAATGAATTTTTAAAAATACATACATTAGTTAATTTTGCGCACATTTAATTAGTTCCCGACATCAATAAAATGTATAGCGCTGTGGTACTTTACATTAAGTGATATCTTTTTAATGACCTTGACCATGATATACGTTATCAAGATTATAACTCTAACTGAATAACCTCTAACAGGTTTTAGCCGACGGTTGCTAGTTAAAAAGTTATTAATAAAAGAAATTTAAAAAAATAATGTCTCTTTTCTACTATATAGAACAAAAATTCTCTGCTTTACAATAGATTTTTCCTGTTTTAAAAGAAATTTTCTTTAAAAAAACGTATAGATGCAATTTTTAATATTATAGCAAAATATGATCTCTATTTTAATAAAACATAATACAACTCGTTTTGTGTGGAAAATCGTGTACCCTTTGGTATGGGGAGAGGTGGGGTAATCGCTTCGCATGGAAAGTCGGGCGCCTTTTGAGGGATAGGCGGGATGAAAATCGCTTTGCGTAGAAAGCCATATGCTCCTAAGCGCTATAATAATAATACCGCTAACCATATAATAATTAGTAATAATAACAAAAATTATGAGAAAACGTATTCAAAGAAAATTTTTATTTTTAAAGCCGGAAATCTATTTTAAAACAGAGAATTTTTTTTCTATATAGTGGAAAAGAGACGTTATTTTTTTTAATTTTCTTTGTTAAAACTTTTTAATGAATGGCGACCACCGGCTAAAACCTATTGGAAGTTACTCAAGATCATGATGATCTTAACCTTGACAACATGTATCATCGAAGAGATCCCCTAATATAAAAATTTACCTTTTTACCTTATGATTTATGTTACGATTCTAATGTTTGCATTAAAAAAATGTAATAATAACATGTTAATTTTTATGCAATATTTTTCACAATATATTGAGGTACGTATGTAACAAAGCATTAGAATAGCATAGAATGATAAGATAAAAGAGCTAGACATGCATATTATTTGTTATGATAGACATCACCATCATAAAAAGTCGTTTACCTAACAGTATCAGGAACAATCCCATAAGTACCGAAGATACAATTAGCAGTATTCGTCGTCCAACTATGTCTATTAGACACATTGCTAGGAAACAAGACAATATTTGTACTCCACCAATAAGGATGGTTTGTTCGCTTCCGGTTAAATCGCCTGATCCGCCAACATTGAAGATTGTTAATGCGTAGAAAATCATAATATTAACGCCGCTTAATTGTTGAGCCAGGAACGCAAAAAAGCATGTAAAGAAGGAACTAATAACGTATCGATTTTTAAGGACATTTATTGTAATCTGTAAAAAAAAAGTATCTTTAAATTTTATACACGTATATTACAATAAAAAGCAACTTGTGAAATTTTAAAAATAATTTTTAGAGTGTAAGGCATCTTATTTTATTACAATATTTATTTACTTTTTAGAGTAACTCCGGCAAATATGCCGCGCTGGGATTTACGCCGCAGAAGTCAGAAAAAGTAGAAGGAGTGGGGGTAATTTGCCCGCAACTACTTACATGCCTTTATGTTATATTAGTATTGTATTACGATTTCAGTTTCTTACTGTTAATATTAATGAAATTATTGTAAATTGATTTATCTGTGTAAGTAGCGTTATAAATTGTAATCTACATAAAATGATTACTGTAGGTCGTGCAAAAGACTTAGTGGTTATATCATAATACATGAGTACAAGGAATAGTAAAATATGTTGTACAAAATATAAGTACTTTGCTCTTGCATTCTTTGTTTAATTTATTGTCTTGTATATCCTACCTGTTTGAGATATATGACATTTTTAACAGACGGGATTTATGCCTAAAGCATACAAAGTGCGCAGATTAAATTCAGTACACTAAATACAATAAACGCACATTACATGAAATATATACCTCATATCATAACACTTGTAATATATCTGGGAAGATTGTAATTATTATTTATTACTTCATATACATATTTATCATTCTTATTCCTTAATAAAACTTTAAAAACGCATTTTATAAGTTATTATGTCATTTTACATCTTATTTATATATATTATTTGTAAATTTCTTATAGCCATACATACCTCCCCTCCCTCTATGAGTAATATATCCCACCCCTATGGGATATACGTATACGGCAGAATGCAAGGGTTTGAAAAAATTCATTTTTTAATACGAAATATAAATATTTCGGATTTCTAATATTTTGTTTATAATAGTAGACAGTACAAAATTTTTACTGATATATTTCATTTACTTTAAATACAGTAAATAATACTTACTAAATTGATAAGTTTTTGATAGGTGCGGCGTATATACCGGAATTACTCTATGTAAAAAATACTTATTTTAACCTCTATACTAGAAAACGTTTTAATTTATTTGTATAGTAATCTGCAATATTTAATTTTAACTTATATACCCTGCTTAAAATTTATTATAGAGAACTATAGAAAGAAGTTCTATAGTTTTTAATGAGCGTTTTGAATCGGTAAATCCCCATCCAATAATAGTTTTCTATGTAAAATAATGTATAGTCTCCAACAGTTTCCGATAGGGATTCCACTTGTCGATTAACACCTAGATACCAAAATGCAAATATCATGTAAATAAAAGAAATAAAAAATCAAAGCCTTTTTTCCCTCATATTTACATTATATATTCATCACGTGTGAGATACACCAAACATTTATACGCATGTATATATTTTTAAAAACGCACGGAGTTTCGGCAAGGTTCGACCCTAAAATTTGTGGGATGGTAACCTTAGACGCTAACTCTGAGCTATAATCGTACACATGTGTATAAACAATTTAGAATTCATCTGTTTTTCGATATTATTTCTCGTACAAGTTATTTAGATAATTATTTAGAAGACGTCCTTCACCTTTAATTTTAATGAAATTATGCTTATTCGATGTTTTCATACAAAACAAAAGATTGCTCTATTCTTGCTATGTGAGAAAAGTTACTCTCTAAAACTGAAAGAGTGAGATTTCATTTAAAACGAGTGAAATACAAGTGCAACTAAAACCTAAAATTTAGCCCGTGTATTTTGAGTGATCCGCCACTATTATGTAATTAGGCGTTAAATTAGGCTCCATAAAATGTAGTGAAATCGCACTCCAATAGAGTGAAAAAGCACTCTTTTTCTGGTGTAATATATAGATTCACTCTCTGCAAAGAGTGCAAAGTAAAAGGAAAGAGTAAATGTTAAGTTTAGCCCTCCTTCACGTCCAATCTTGAAAAAATTCATTTGATGTTTTTACACGAAACAAATGAATGTGACAGGAAAAACGTCGTTCTGCCTTGCGGAACGAAATATTAGTCATTAAAGTTGATCATTATTACTCTCTAAACCTCGTGAAATCTCACTCGAAGAAACTGAAAATTTAGCCTATCTTAAAAAAAGAGTGAAAATACAGCTACTCTTCAAGAAGGCAGATTTTCACTTTTTTTAGAGTCAGATTTACTCTTTTGAAATGAAATTTACTCCAAAGGAGTGAAATCTCAATCCCTTTTTTGGAATGCAATAAGGTAGATGGAACTTCACTCCAAAAAAGGGATTGATATTTCATTCCTTCGGAATGAATCTTATTCTAAAAGAGTAAATCTCATTTTAAAAAGAATTAAAAAATCTGCTACTCTTGAACAAGATTAACCGTATTTTCACTCTTTTTTCAAGACAGACTAAATTTTCAGTCTCTTTGAGTGAGATTTTATTATTAAGTAAGCACTCGTTGTGTTGTTTTTACACAAGGTGATGTGGCTTCTTCTTCTTTGCGTTCGGGCGTGGTCGAGAAGAAAACTACCTCTCTGATTTTGAGTCTGATTTTCGTTTACTGCAATGGCTCACAGATGCAATAGGATTTAATTTTTTTAAATAAAGTATATTTTAAAAAATTGATAAATATGTAGTTTAGGGGAGTCCTCTTCCAATGACCTTGACCTTGACATATATTGTCAAGGTCATGATCCTGAGTGACCTTGAGAAAATTTTGACTTCACTCATTAAAAAATTATAAACAACAGAAGTTTAAGAAATAACGAATATCATATCTCTTTTCCATCATATAAAACAGAAATTTCCCGTTTTAAAGTATATTTTACAATTTTCCACGCTCACACCTCATCTTCCCCCTGCTTGGGGGCGTACGACTTTCGTATTTTCTTATATAATTTTGTTCTTAGAACAGAAAATTTTTTCCTGCTTTATTCTGCATACATTTTATAATGTGCGCCCTCAAGCAGGGGGGAACAATGGTTAGAGTTAGATTATTATATACCTCATCAGAGAAAGATATATTATATAGATCATATATCTTTCTTTGTAGAAAAGGTACTAATGATCAGATTATGTTAGGTTATTATATCTATATAATACAAATGGATATAAAATCATGGCTATATAATATACATATGAGTACATAATGATCATGTATCGTGGTTCCCTGCTGCAAATTTCTATGGAAAATTTTCCTATGGGTTTGTCTAACCATGAGTTAGGTACCCCGCGAAAAATTAAATTCGACTGGTCCCCATGGGAAGAAGCTATCTTGCTGTAAATGAGTCTCCCATGAGTCTTTTCATGATCCTATAGAGGACTATAAGATTCTGGTTGTGTTTCAAAATTTACTGCCACTAAAAATCTATAGTTTTCGTTATGTACACTATAGATTCAATATTATATTATATGACAGTAAATTTTGGAACCTAACACAGCCTCTGTAGGAGCTTGTATAGTATAAACAATTAATGACAACAGAGAAAAGTATCAGGGCATTCCTCGTCTTGAACCCAGGCCTGATCTCTCCTACGAATTAGTAGACTTCCGTCCTGCCATTGAGCCACACAAAGCCACCAGACATTGATAACTTCTCTGTGTCTATTTCCTCTAAATTTCTTACAATAAATATCTATAGGATTTACACAGCATGTATATATACGATAACATAGGACATTTTTTTACAAGATTTTACATAGAAATCTATGACATCCAATCCATAAAAACAGTCTCCTAAGATCACATGGAAAAAAAAATGATGAGCATTGACACTGCAATCCTAAATGATATACAGGATGTCTCGTAATTGGAATTATATTCGTGTGCAGATAAAGTTAATTAAACTGAGTTGAAAAGTCCTATATCATTTCATAATTTTCACAATAGTTAGTTTCTAAAAATTGCAGAATAAGCGGATAAAATCAACGCATAAGACAACTTTAAGATACTTTTCAGAGTTCTTTATAACATATTTTAAAGATGTTTTTCAAAGAACTCTTAAAGTTACTTCAAAGTTGTCTAATATGTCGATTTTAAACATTTTGCTCATTGGGTAATAATTGCAAAAATTGCAAAATGATATAGGATCTTCCGGTTCAATTTAATCCGCCCTATTTGCACACAAAAATAGTTACAAATATTTTGAGATATCCTGTATAATTCCAAAATAGTCGCAAATATTCTGAGACATCCTGTATAGTATCTATAATTTACATATTAGAGTGTGTACACAAAATGCTAAACAATAGTCGACTGATGTAATTCCACGTAAAAATCTAAGATAATTTTTCTATTATTCTAAAAACTGAAAGTCACGTGATAAACAAAGTTTGGTGATTCAAAAAAGTCAAGAATATATATTAGTAGTAATACTAGACGAGTTCTAACGCATGGAGCTAGAAGAGAACGCGGGGCGCGGGGAATACACGTACGAGCGGGGATACCTAACACGAGGAAGGAGGGGGAAAGGTCCCGGCTCTCACGTAAACATAGGGCCACGGACCTTATTTTTTGTCGTCACCCGCCGCTTTCTCCCCAAAAATGCATCAGTAATAAAACTTACATGTTAGAGAAAGATAGAGCGCGCGACAGAGCACGTAACGTGCTATGAATGAAGAAAGGATGGAAGAATGAATAGAGTACAAGTTTCTTTTGTACGACACAGTTTTTTCAATATAGTTTTTCCTGGCGCGTCGAGGCAAAGGATGGGAAGTAAAAGACAATACACACGTAATAATGCGAACAAAAATTTTTTATTCACATCTTATTACACCGGTTTTCGTACTTATTAAAAACTAAAACTAATAGTTCGCAATCGACGAGTTGATGTCCATTGAAGATGTCGCTATCACGTATAATGTTCTCAGATGCGATGTTGGAGAATCGCGTATACATGGTATCTACCGTATCGACGAGTCGAGCTAATCGTTCGAACGTTACACCGATACATCCGTCAAACATACGGCGTAGCGTTATTTCGGTCATCGTAATGCATATGGATGAAGACGTACGAACGTAGCATCGTTCATCATGCAAACACTGACGGTTAGCGATCCAACGCTTATAAAATTATCTTTGTATTCGTTTCGAAACAGCTTGTAAATATTTCCTCGCTGCTCGTAGAAGCTTTTCCATGTTTCGAGAGACAGCGATAATTCGTATCCGCAATGATTTCCAAGGACGATCTACACGTAACTCGATGGGCCAACGTTGATTCCAATTTCCAAAAATTTGTAGCCCGTATTCGTCAGATCATAACGTCTGCTCAGTAAACGCACGATGCTCCGTACTGTGTACATACATAATGTTAAAAAACGTTTTTTTATGTATAGAACGTTGAAACTTACATGTTATATTCCTTCTTCGTAGGATGCACTGCTCTCTTTAGCGAAGTACATTTTTTCAACCGTTCGTACAAGCGGGTATCGCAAGACTGATTGCATAAATTGTGACGTAATACTTCTGGAATCGATGAGAGAAGACAGGTCCTCCCCCTCTTTCCAAGAATTTCGAACATGTTGCGACACATTTTATAGAGTCTTTCTACGTATTTTCTTTGTCACGAATTTAAACATACGTTTGTACGTACAAACATTTATACAAACGTTTATATAATACATACATACGTTTATACATACGTTTATACATACATACGTTTGTACATATACTTATACATACATATATTTATACATACATATGTTTGTCCATACGTTTATACATACGTACATACGTTTATACGTACGTTCATACAAACGTTTATACATTACAAAGGAAGGGAAAAGAAATAAATACGTTAACGTATTTTTATTTAAAAAATTCTTTTGCAACCACCAGTTAAATATTTTCAACTATAAATTACATTTTGTAACGCGCAATTCTTAACATGTTGTCCACATCTTATAATATTAGTAACATCTAGATTAGATAAAGATTTCATGTCTTCGTAAACTGCATCCAAGGTCTCGATGTACATACGTTCTCGTTCATCGTCCAGAAGCAAGTTCCATAGCCACATTCGTTTCTCGCGTCTCTTGACATATACGACAGCATCATCTTCAAATACAGCCATGGTAATTAGGCGTTTCGCCTCGTTGTACGGGACCGTCCCGTCCTCCCATTGCAATCCATGGTAATAAGCAATCAATCAGGAGGCGCAAGACTTGTCCGATCTTGTCAAAAGGACTCGAAAAAATGTAAGAGACGTGAGAACGGTCGTCTGTTTCAGCACCGCCACTTCCTTCACGATAAATTTCTTGTTAACGACGAATCCTTACAGATCCACGAACGTTGGCACGAGCATGTTGTCGAGAAGACTACGACGTATCGTGTTAGAGGTGCACTTAGGTGATTTTGCGCACAACGTTGGTCAATGGATTATACTGAGCTACACGATCGTGTATGATAAGACAATAGGCTGTTGTATTTGCGGGCACATTCTCCTTGCAGTCAAATTCTATGCGTAATTCTATACGTCCACAGTGACACTCTCACGGATTCGTTTTGTCGCGAGCAATCAATGACCACAAAAGACCCTTTCTCGACAAATGAGAGCACGTTGAGTAGCGTTTCGAAGCAATCGATTCCATAATATATTTTACGAAAACGCGCGTACATATCAAATAGAACGGCGTATCTCTTTTTGCCAAAATTCAGATTTAAATCGTCGTACGGATAAAACGCCGAATTTAGATAAAGTTTCACGTTACTCAAATTACAATCGAACACACTAACATCTCGTGACATGATATTCTTTCGACCGGTCTGCAAAGCAAAGATAACGTATCGAAGCTTCTTAAGAGCTTCTTCTGAGTCGCCGTTTTGACGGCCTATGAATGCTTGATCGTATTATGTAACAGAGGATCTCGTACAGATCCCACGAGCGAAAACTCATGCTCAGATAATGACCGCTTTCCAATGCTCGTAGCATTGATAATTTATTGATCTCGTTTAACGCAACGTGAGGCATCCGCCACTGTACTTTAAATAATTCAATCTCAGATTCCGTCACAGGATTTCGCACCAAGCAATTGTTGTCGTTGCGCGCTCGTATCAAAATTAATTCGTGGCGAGCGTTGACAATCAGGCGCTTGTAATCTTCGCAAAAACCCAACAGCATGCAGAGCGGCACGCAAAAATTAAAGTGTCCTTCCTCCGTGTAGGATCTAGAGTTCCAGTGTTCAGCACAATCAAAGCTTTATCGTACGTCAATGACATGTAATTCTTGAGCGTGCTATGCCCACGTTTCGGTTGCGCTCAATCTCTACACCATTGAGTTGATATCGAATTTCATCAAACATGAACATCACGCAATTATTTATAATTCGTCGTTGGCATCTGATTGTTTTTCTTTTTTACCGTCAATCTTCCTTCGACGTAGAGAAAACTTTCGCACTGCAACGTGTACAAATCCTGCTGTTGTATGGGTATCTCGTCGCTGTACCCGAATGTTGTATTAGCGAACGGGTTGTACGTGTGAGTCTCAATCTTGACGATGCGATCGTCAAAGATCGGCTCACCGGTAATATTTAAGATATCAATCATTTCAAAAGTTGCGCACCGCGAATCCCAAAGATTGAAAAAATTTAACATTCAACGCGCTGAGCTTCTTCTTGCTGACGCAATTGGACGAGCGATTGTTATCAAGCGGTGATGTTATCAGCCTTATAAAGAATGCGTTATCTCTCTGCGTGCGCTCCGCTCCGTTTAATACGAGCATCTCACGCTGCCGCTGTCGCACGTGTAATCTGACGGTGATCTCCTCTCCGCGAATATCGAGCAATCGTCCGTTCTGATCGACGACGCGTATCGTTAGATCCGTAATGCTCCGTGCCGTGATCGGCAGATAAATGATCTGCGCCAATCTCTCCGATATCTTATATCCTGGTGGCACGCTCGGCGAAAATTCGTGTATCGTGTGCGCGCTTTTGCCGTTGCTGTACGCACCCGCGGTCACGTTACACTCTACGCGGATAACGTTTACGTTCATTATGTCAATCGACATGTCCGATTCGTGCCATCTTCGCGGTCGCAGTATACGCTTCGACGAGAATCCCAGCAGCGATCCGATGCTGTTGGGTTTGCAAAAGTTTATTCTGTATGCACATCTAATCTCGCATCTCATCGTGTAGTTTGCGCGGAGCGTAATCGGGTATTCTCCATCCTCACCATTATCGTCATCAGTATCATTGTTGTTGTTGTCGTTGTTGTTGTTGTTGTTGTTGTTGTTGTTCTTGTTGTTGTTATGGTACGCACTATGTCAACGATTTCAAGTGCGTCGCGGTGCGAACGTTTCCGTAAAATCGCATGTTTCAAAAATTCATTTATGTCTCGCACTTTGTACGAACCCTCGGGAATTGTAATTTCTGCGTCGTCTTTGCCAAAATAAAATTTATTGTTCGTTTACATTCGGTGATAAGTCGTGTGATAAGTCTCAAAAATCGCCACTCAAATCTATGGAGGGAAAGTAGTTCGCCGCGAGGACGGTGCTCTTCCCGCTCAGCGTAAGTGTCAGCGAAATGACGGAAAAAGCGTTCGACTAATACTGAGATTTTACAGCACCTCGTCGAGCTTTTTAAATTCACGCGCGTCTACCGTTTGTAGAAACTGCAGACACATTTGACCGCGTTATTGTTGGTGTTTTTATTGTTGTTGTTATTGTTATTGTCACCACGCACTACATCAACGGTTTCAAGTGCGTCGCCGTGCGAACGTTTCCGTAAAATCGTACGTTTCAAAAATTCATTTATGTCTCGCACTTCGTACGAATCTTCAGAAATTGTAATTTCTGCGTCGTCTTTGCCAAAATAAAATTTATTGTTCGTTTACATTCGGTGATAAGTCGTGTGATAAGTCTCAAAAATCGCCACTCAAATCTATGGAGGGAAAGTAGTTCGCCGCGAGGACGGTGCTCTTCCCGCTCAGCGTAAGTGTCAGCGAAATGACGGAAAAAGCGTTCGACTAATACTGAGATTTTACAGCACCTCGTCGAGCTTTTTAAATTCACGCGCGTCTACCGTTTGTAGAAACCGCAGACACATTTGACCACAGAAGCTCTGATCGTACATCTGATAGGACGTACGATTGTACTCTATCGTCGTAGCACCGTTCTCGAAATATCGCACCAGTTCCTTGGGCGGTCGAAGATTACCGAAACTATCAAAGTATACAACGCGGTTGTTCCTCTTCGCGTACGCTACCCAATGAGTACCAGACCCGGTCGCATCGTCCAGATTCACGATACCGTTTTCGTTTCGGCGCGCCCCGCTCATCGGTAAAGCGTTACGCATGAAAACACTTCTAAAGTACGGTACGCACATACGTCTCGCGAGCACGTCCAATTGCACATTGGTAGTTGCACCCGAGAGCATTTTTATCGTCTCTTTGGCGTTTTTTTTTCTTCGCTGTTACACCCTGTCCGCATTTATAGGGGCTGAGATACAGTCCATATTTGTGCGGAGCGAGATACAAACCGCGGTCCTGTTCCATCGCGCGGTCGTGACGTTGCAGCTCCTCGAGCTGACGTCGCGCGGCTTTGCTATCGTGTATCGCTTTCGCCACGCTGGCCGCTCCGCCAATCAAGGATCCGAGCGCGTTCAACATTGGCAGAAAAAATAACGCAACACCTCGTTTTGCCGATGGAAGTATCCGCTTTTTCATTGTCTTTTTCCTCGTTGTCGTCTTCTTCTTCGATTTCATGCCCATGCCGATCTTGGTCTTGGCTTTCATCGCTATCCAAATGGCAGCAGCGGCGGCTCTCTCGCTCAGAGTCGAATCTCCCGCAGTGATGCGTTTCCGTGCCTCCTTGGCGAGTACTTTGTCTGCCGCATGTCTATCGGTGAGATCGTTGCTCCGAAAATACGCGATAACGGCTGATTGTAGTGCTCGTCGCAGCAACGATACGTTCGAACCTTATCCGTGTTCCGGAAGCTTGTACCACAGGTAGTCGATATAGTCACCGTACACGCGAAC
>NW_011627044.1:173936-185080 GCF_000204515.1 Acromyrmex echinatior | reverse complement strand
CGAGGACTTTGTCTGCCGCGTGTCTATCGGTGAGATCCTTGCTCCGAGAATACGCGATGTCATGTTCTCCGCACACCGCGTCCAGTGGATTTATGTCCACGTCACCTCTGGCTAATCGCTTCGTAAGCCGAGTGCCCGGGCCGCAAAACTGGTAGTCCGGAATATGTAACTCGAAAGGAAGCGCGTTTATCGCTCGATTCAACAGACTGCCGCCCGACGCTGACATTCGCTACAGTCCTTTATCTTAGGTGCGGGACCGTCGATGTGCGTCTCCTGCTACGGCTGATTGTAGTGCTCGTCGCAGCAACGATACGTTCGAACCTTCGAATCCGCCTTCACGTGTTCAGGAAGCTTGTCCCACACGTAGTCGATATAGTCACCGTACACGCGTAAGAGTACGACCTTCGGTATATACTGCAGCTGCTCGGCGTTCAAGTCCTAAATGTCGAAAGGATGACACAGCGCGAGATACATTTTGCTACTGCGCGATTCGTAAATTCGCGCGCCTTTAAATAGTCATTCGAGAGCGCGTAGCCTTAGTGTGAGCATGAAATTTGTGCTGCAACCGCTGTCGATACGCGTCACCAACTGCCTACGCGGCACCACGTGCAAAATTCATCGTACGACATGTCGATATTCACATGATCGTTGTAAATGTGTTTCAAGTTGGTACCATCCTGTTTGAACAGGATCAGCAGGTTCGCTCTATCTTTCTCTAACATGCAAGTTTTATTACCGATGCATTTTTGGGGAGAAAGCGGCGGGTGACGACAAAAAATAAGGTCCGTGGCCCTATGTTTACGTGAGAGCCGGGACCTTTCCCCTCCTTCCCCGCGTTAGGTATCCCCGCGCCTACGAATATTCCCCGCGCCCCGCGCTCAGCCCCATGGATTAGAACCCGCCTAGTATTACTACTTATATTTTCTTTATGGCAGTCAGGATTTTTTTTATCCGATATGAAATGTACCTCATTTATTAACTATTATCGTGGCTTCTAGTTTTTGGGAGTTACGAATTATTCTTTCAAGTTGATATAGATACCCATAGGAATGCGGAAGATATGCCTCATGGGGACTAAATACCTATAGGATACTATACTTTGACGTATAAGAACATGTAGGTGCGCATAGGACAGAGAAGACGTCATCCTATGGTAGCCTATAGATATTTGCAGTCTCCATGGGGCACCTCTTCTTTGTTTATGTACGCCTACGTATTACTATACGCGGACAAACTGATATCCTATAAACTTTTTAATTCTCATGGAGCATCTATCCACATTCTTGTAGATATCTCTATTACCTTATTTGCATTCCTATGAATGTCCTACGCATACTTAGTCCTATGCATGCTGCGCAAATTTTATAAGTAACTCCTACAGAAGCTTATAGTCCTCTGTAAGAACCCATGAAAAAATCCATAGGAAGCATTTGCAACATTCTGCACGCTCATTCGCTGTAAGCATATCACTTAATTCTTATTTTCTATCAAATATTAAACAAGCACAAATAATGCTTTCAAGCTTTGTTAGCACAAAACGAAACGCTCCCCGAGACAGTGAGCTGGTAGCGAATTACACGCCTACAAGGACTGCGCAGTTAGACGGCAAACGCCATATTGGGAATGAAAAACTAAAATCACGAGATAGACAGACTATTTCTTACAATATGGAAATCAGTTGCACTAATGCATATTAAAGTCGTTGTACACTTAATAATAAATCTTAATAATAAAAAAATTATGTATACGTATATAAATTATTATATTTTATTTAAACGTCCTCTCGGATAATTGTGGATGTATGTAGGATATCCTGCTGACATACTCGTTGGCCAATGGACATTTATATTTTCTTATATTTATTTTTTTTCCAAATTATATTAAATGTTCACATAATTAAATGTTATCATATGTGCATATTAAATTTACATATACTTATATTTAAATATCAATAAATATATACCTATATTTATTAATATTTTAAAAATTTTTAATCTTACAAACATTCTATAAATGTCCTGAGCTATTCAGGACATATTATAGGATGATCCTGAGGATATCTTGTGCTGTCTGGGAATACAATAGTTTCCGATTTTTTGTCCAAAGAGAAGTATTCAACATTGCAGAAACTCGCAGTGTAATAGCTAAGAAGTAAGTACGTATGCAACATGTATGCATTTGCAAAATATAGATATGTATATAATGAAAAGATATATAAATAATAATATATGCATTTATTTCAAACAATGAAATTCTAACCTTATATTCTAATCTTATTATATAATTTATATTTTGCCAATATAACATTTTGTAGAGCTGAAAACTATGGAGATTCAACAATTGGATTTGTAGAATTAAATCGAGAACGCTACTTTTGTCACATTTGAGGGGAAATGTGTCCTGAGCATAGAGTTAACAGCAAACCGTATTCGGTATCGATGCTCGTTGACAAGAAAAATGAAAGAGTTGAATATCCTTGTTTAAAATATCCGATAAAATCAGAAAAAACTCTATTTGATTGATTCGTGTTTTTGGTTCGTAAATTTCAGATTATTTACCTAATATATTTGATATATTTTCTATATTTCTATATCATTTTTGTCGCTCGATTTAAATATTGTTTTTAATCAACTTATGGTCATATTTTATCATAATTAATAGTATTATATCATAAAATTCATATTATTAAAAAAAAAATATTTTTTACTTTTCTGACAAATTCTAATGTATGTATTTTATGTATGTTGCTGTTCATTTTAATCAACAAGACGAAGATCCATCTTAATTTTTAATACCAACAATTATATAGTTATTGTACAATGCGAAGTATATTTTTTAATTTTCGATCGACTTTATGTTATGTCTTTTTTTTACCGTTTAGACATATTTTATAAGCATAATGATCCGGTCGTGATCAAAATTTGTTGCCGACATGTTATTAAAGTTCAAAATTAATTTATTAAGACATTTTTTTACTTATCAATCAATTTGTTTATATGTAAAATTTCTAGCTCGTAGCTCTTTTTCTTTTAATTTGATTTTTAAATTAATGAGTCATTATACTATTACATAATTTTTAAATAAAGTTTTTTATAATTATTAAAATACAATTCTTATTTTTTTATTATTCTTTTGTAGAATGAATTTATATTTTCAAATGCAATTTATTAATTACAATTATGTATCGAAAATTTACTATTTTTGAAAATGCATATCGGAATCGACGGTATTCAAACCTAAGATCTAACGGAATAATAAAATCTGACGGAATAATAGTCTAACACTCTAACGCTGAATTATAATCGCACGCTTGTCTGGATACTTTAGCACGTGATAGTTATAAAAACATTTCTGGATTAAGTTACATAAGTTCTTATAAACATTGTATCATATTTATCATATATCTTAAGTATCTTTTTAATTTTAAATTTTAGATTATTTGTGCGATAGATTTTCAATATTTCTCTATTATTTTCATCATATAGCTTTATTATTGTTTTTAAACAATTTCTATCCGGTTACGTTTTACGAAAATTAATAATTAATAATATCCTATCATATTTTTGAATCATAAATTTCAGATTACTTATCTAAAATATTTGATAGATTTTTTATACTTTTGTATCATTTTTGTCATCTTAGATATCGTTTTCAATAAATTTCTATGAAAATTAATAATATTCTTTCGTATTTTTAGTTCGTAAAATGTAAAATCTAAAATTTAATCGTAATTGAAATTTATCATTAAAGATAGAATATTACTAATTTTGATAAAATACGACTAAAATAATTGATTAAAACCGATTTAAACATTTAAGTTGTATAACAAAAATGATACGGAAATAAAGGAAATATGTCGCATACTTTAGACGAGAAATCTGAAATTTACGATTCAAAAACACAATAGTATATTATTAATTTTAATAAAACATAATCAGATAGAAATAGATTCAAAATTTATTTAAGTTATATAACTGTACCTAAGCTATACAACGAAAATAATAAACAAACATGAAAAATTTATCAAATATAGCAGTAGGTAATCTGAAATTTACGATTAAAAATATTTAAGCTATGTAATAAAAACTGTATAAAGTTTCCAAGAAACTATATAATTTAATTCAGAAATGTCTCTATATTAGAATAAGATAAATGTTATGAAAAATTGCCAACATAATGTGACATTTAGATTATTAAATAATTAATTATTAAATGTCCTAAATGAATAATTAATTATATAACAACGGTATATTTTTCTGTAACATCTATTTTATTTAAACATATAAGAACATTTCGGATTGAATTGTATAGATTCGTATAAATTATCCTATCACTTATTTTATATTAAATCAGATAATGTGACAGAAAAGATTGTGTACATAGTTAATTATTCTATTTTAACAAGTTTAAACAAGTTAAGATACAAAACGATACAACTTTATAGCTTTGTATGCTGAAATCTGCGAAGTAATTATTCAATGATTTCAAGAATATTACATTATATTGACAACGATACGATAATTTTTCTATAACATTTATCTCATTGAAACATATAGGAACATATTTGAATTAAATATATTTCGTATAAATTTTCGTTTATTTCTTATTAATCTGATTTAATAGTAGTAAGTATACTAGGGGGATTCTAACCCTGGTCCTCTGAGGGGAGCGCGAGGCGCGGGGAATATTAGTAGACGACGGGAAGTTGAGCGCGGGAGATACTCGTAGGTGAGGGGAAGCGGACCACGAAGGATACTCGTAGGCGAAGGGAACGCCTAAAAAAATTATAATAAATTGTATAAAATAAATCTTACCTTCTCTTCCTTTTTCTCCTCCTCACTTCGCTTATTCTTCAGTCTCCTCTTCCTTTTCCTCCTCCGCTTCCGCGAGGATGTCAAAAAGTTCCATCGTCGTGCAGGTGGAGGAGCCATCATGCGACGCATTCATCTGCATCAACGTTGTTAAAACGTACAGGCTAATCGACGCCCATATACACGACATCTTCCTCCTCCTCCTCCTCTTCTTCCTCCTCCTCTTCCTCCTCCTCCTCCTCCTCTTCCTCCTCCCAATCATTGATGATGATGACAGGATCCTCGTCTTCCTCCTCGTCGAGAACGACGTCCTCTTCCACGTGGACGTCCTCTTCAACGGAGACGTCCTCCTACCCCTCAATCAATTTTACTTTTTTACACGGAGACTCGTTTTTTTATGTCTTTTTTTTTAGTTACACATAAATTATCAAAACCACTAAATGGCGGAATATTATTTTGCAGATTCTGAATTTTAAAAATCACTCGTAATATATTGCAATACACTCTTCGTAAGTTTTATACTCGCGCACGCAGCAAGATTCGACGCTAAGCCACGCACAATGACCACTGTGGCTACTTTTTACGCGAGACCGTGAGTTATGAGGGATTGAGATTATTAGACCTCAATAACGAACCGATCAGATTCTACATACACTCAATCGATAGCGCCCACTCAAAAATAAAATTGTATTATACTGGTGTCATGCACGCAGACATGATTCGACAAAGACTGACACCGAGAAATATCCATTGCCATAACAATGCTGCCTATGTTTTACTTTTGCGCTGCACAGGAAACATTTAAAGAAGAAATAAAACATTTGAGATCATAAATAAATAAATATTTGCAGTGTATATAACTATAGAACTCTAGAATTCTAGAACTATAAAAAAATACGTAACAAGCGCTCGCACGTTACCAGAAAAAGGTAGAGCGCGACGATAAAACACAAGTATAGTACATCTTTTTTTTTCTTTCTCTTTTTTTTATGATATAGTTTTTACAATACGTTGAGTTTTTCCTTTTTTTTTTTTACTATCGTATCGGGTTAGAGGATATGACAGATGGGTAGTAAAATAAAGTACATACATACATAATGAAGCGAACGAATTTTTTTTTATTCACATTTTTTTTACACTGATCTTTCGTACGTATTAAAAAACTAAAGTTAATAGCTCGCAATTGATGAGCTGATGTCCATTAAAGATGTCGCTATCGCGTATAGCCTTCTTGGACGCGATATTGGAGAATCGTATATATTTCGACCGTATCGACGAGTCGGATTAATCGTTCGAACGTTACATCGATACATCCGTCAAATTCAAACATACGGCGTAGCATCGTTTCGGTCATCATTATGCGTACGGACGAAGAATCGAGACATACGAGCCATACGGTAGTATTGTTCAGCGTGCAAACTCTAGCCGTAGCGGTCGAACGTTTATGAAATTGTCTTTGTATTTGTTTTGAAGCACCTTGTAAATATTTCATCGTTACTCAGAGAGGCCCTTCCACGTTTCAAGCGACAGTTCATGTCCGCGATGATCTCTCAGAGTGATCTCCACGTAACTCGGTGGACCAACGTTAATTCTAATTTCCAAAAATTTGTAGCCGATATTCGTCAAGGCGTAATGTCTGCTCAGTAAGTGCCCCGCCCGACGCTCCATACTATGTATGTACGTAATGTTGAAAAAAAAACGTTATTTATTGTATAGAACATTGAAACTTTTACACGTTATACACCTTTATCACATCGATGCGCTGTTCTCTTTAGCGAAATACATTTTTTTTCAACCGTTCGTACAAGCAGGTATGAAAAACTGATCATATCCGCGTAAATTGTGGCGTATATAATAATACTTGAAAAGTATTATTATAAATCGAAGAAAGGATATGCCGCTCCTCTCTTTCCTAGAATTTCGAAAGTATTGCAACACGTTTTATCGTGTCTTTCTACATATTTTCTATGTCACGAGTTTAGACAACATATGTTTACACGTACGTTCATATATACGTTCATATATACATACATACATACATATTTACATGCATACATGCATATTTACATACATACATGTATTACAAAGGAAGGAAAAAAGAAATATGTAATAAATACGTTAACATACTTTTATCAAAAAAAATTCTTTTGCAATCACCAGTGTTTGAGATCGGTAATTCGAAAGAAAAGCAAGAATTCTTTCAGTCGACCGACATTAATTGTCATTGAACGCATACATAAATTGAGTTCGTGATTTCATCTCGAGCATGATCTTAATCCTCGTTAAAATCATCGAATTCGTCGTTCTTTGTTCTTTTTAAAAACAATTCGTTACTCGCAAACAAGTTGTCGTTACCGGCAACGGACAATCGAAAGTTCTAGAACGATTCAATTCGCGCACGCGAGCGCCGCGCTCCAACGAATACGTCACGCGCTGTCACCAATCCCACGCACGGATTTTCTGTCGCGCATGACTGTTACGTTGAACGTCGCTAGAAAAGAATCCAAAGCGCCAATCAATTTTGTACACCTAATGCCACGTAATAATTACGATTGTGGCAAATTTTTATTGGATTTCTTCCAAGAAGAAAGCCCAGACCGAAAGTAATAAATGATTCGATCTCGCCGTCCCTCAGGGCAGATTGCTTAGATAGTTTACATCACTTACACCGTTTACACCGTTTAGAGTTCTTAGAGTCAGAATCTCGCTTCGTAAAATCGCCGTGCTAACCGCTTAGTGAAATCGCGATAAAACGAATCTTTCGAAAAGTGCCGAAAAAATCGCCGAGATTTTCCATTACCGCAATACCAAAATATCATTTGGTAAAGGTGACCGCATTCAATATTCTGTTAATCTAATATTTAATTAATTATATTTTTTGACTCTGTAACTGATCATATTAAAGAAAATTCTTTTGTTAAATTACAAAGAAACGGAGTTCTCTTTACTATCGCGTATCATTTCAACCTTGTGCCGTTTTCTCACTCGAACCTTTCCGCGCGGTGCGCTCTCGCACATTTTCTGGTCCTTTGAGCCGGATTTGAAATAGCGAGAAAGACAGTTAGACAAACGCCGCATCACTCTAAAATTTCACGTCATCGCTCTCTCTTTGATTCGCTCTCGCACAACCAGTTAGATTTTTTCAATACATTTTTTCAATACATTTTGTAACGCGCAATTCTTAATATGTTATCCGCATCCCATAATATTAGTAACATCTAAATTAGATAAAGATTCCACGTCTTCGTAAGTTGCATCTAAGGTCTCGATGTACATGCGTTCTCGCTCATTATTCATGAAGCAAGTTCCACATCCACGTTCATTTCTCGTGTTCCTTGATGTATACGATAGCATCATCTTCAAATACAGCCGTTATATAGTCAGGCGTTTCGCCTCGCTGTACGGGATCCTCCTCTCCTCCCATCGCAATCCATGATGATAAGCAATCAGGAAGCACAAAACGTATTGAATCTTGTCAAAAATTTCCATAGCAATGGGACTCGTAAAAATATAATGCATGAAAACGGTCCCCTGTTTTAGCACCGCCACTTCTTTCACGATAAATTTCTTGTTAACAATGAATCCCCACTTCCAGACCAATAAATGTCGGTATGATCATGACGAGCAATTTTTCGAGACAGCGTCTCACTCGTTTTTTCTCTCTCTTTAAAGTTCTAAATACACGTTGACGTCGCATTTTACATGATTTTGCGCACTACAACGGATTATACGCGATCGTGTATGATGAGACAATAGGTTGTTATATTTGCAGGCACATTCTTCTTGCATTCTTCTTCAAATTCTATGCATACGTCCACAGTGGCTCTCTTGACGGATTCGTTTTGTCGCGAGCAAAAGACCTTTTTTCGATAAATGAGAGCACGTTGAATAGCGTTTCGAAGCAATCGATTCGTCGCCGTTTTGACGGCCGAATGCTTGATTGTATTCTGTAACAGAAGATAATCGTACAGATCCCACGAGCGAAAACTTATTCTCAGATAACGACCGCTTTCCAATGTTCACAGCATTGATAAATTGATCTCGTTTAATGCAACGTGAGGTACCCACTGCTGTACTTTAAATATTTCAACCTCAAACTACATCATAGGATCACTCATCAAGCAATTATAATCATTGTGCGCTAGTATCAAAATCAATTCGTGGCGAGCGTTGACGATCACGAGTTTGTAATCTTCGCAAAAGCCCAAGAGCATGTTGAGCAGCACGCAAAATTATCCTTCCTCCGTGTCGGATCTAGAGTTCCATCCAGCGTTCAGCGCAATCAAAACTTTGTCATACATCATCAATACGTAATTCTTGAGCATGCTAGTTATGCTCACGCTTCTGTTGGTCAATCTCCACATCGTTGAGTTCATATCAAATTTCATCAAATATGAACATCACGCAATTATTTACAAACGTCCTTGGCATGTGATCGTTTTTCTTTTTCACCGTCAATCTTCCTTCGACGAAGAGAAAACTTTCGCACGGCAACGTGTACAAATCCTGTATGGGTATTCTTATCTCGTCATTGTATCCAAATGTTATATTAGCAAACGAGTTGTACGTGTGAGTCTCAATCTTGACGATGAGATCGTCAAAGATCGACTCACCGGTAATATCCAAGATATCAATCATCTCAAAAATTGCGCATCTCGAATCCCAAAGATTGTAAAAATTTATTGTTTGACGCGCCGAATTTCTTCTTGCTGATACAACTGGATGATGGAGTGTTATCAAGCGACGATATCATCAGCTTTGTAAAGAATACGTTATTTCTCTCCGTTCCGTTCAGCACGAGCATCTCACGCTCGCGTCATCACTGTCGCCGTCGTACGTGCAACCTAACAGTGATCTTTTCTCCTCGAAAATCGAATAATCGTCCGTTCTGGTCCGTTCGATGAAGCGTATCATTAGATCTGTAATGCTCCGTGCGATGATCGGCAGATAAATGATCTCCAACCTCTCCGATATCTTATATCCTGGCGGCACGCTCGGCAAAAATTTGTGTATCGTGTGCACGCTTTTGTCATTGCTGTACGCGCCCGCGGTCACGTTACACTCGACACAGATAACGTTTACGTTCATTATGTTGATCGACACGTCTGATTCGTGGTCGCAGTATACGCTTCGACGAGAATCCCAGCAGTGATCTAATGCTGTTGGGCTTGTCAAAGTTTATTCTGTAGGCGCATCTAATCTCATCGTGTTGTTGTTTGCACGGAGTGTTATCGGATATTCCGCATCCTTCGTCGTCGTCATCATTGTTGTTGTTATTGTTGTTGTTGCTCTCGCCGTGTGCCGCATCACCGACATCGGGCGCGTCGCAATGCATAAAATCATATGTTTCAAAAATTCATTTATATCACGCATTTCGTATGAATCCTCGGGACTTGTAATTTCTACATCGTCCTTGCCGAAATAAAATTTATTGTTCGATTTGTTTACGTTCGGTATCGTGTGATAAATTATAAAATCATCAGGCCAAGTTCATAATCGCCGTCACTCATATCTATGGCGGGGAAGTAGATTCGTGAGGAGGCTGCTCTTTCCATTCAGTGTAAGCGTCAGCGAAATGATGGAAAAAGCGTTCGACCAATACTGCAATTGTACGACACATCGTTAAGTTTTTTAAATTTACGAGCGTCGACTATTCGTAGAAATCACAGGCACATCTGTGCGCAGAAGCTCTGATCGTATGGTTGATAAGATGTGCGATTGTACTCTACCGTTCCAGAAATATGGCATCAGTTCCTTGAGTGGTCGAAGAATATCAAAACTGTTAAAGTATACGACGCCAAAGAGACGATAAAAATGCCCTCGGGTGCAATTACCAACGTGCAATTGGACGTGCTCGCGAGACGTATGCGCGTATCGTACTTTAGAGGTGTTTTCATGCGTAACGCTTTACCGACGAGCGGAGTGCACCGAAACGAAAGCGGTGTCGTGAATCTGGACTATGCGACCGGGCCGGGTACTCACTGGGTAGCGTACGCCAAGAGGAACAACCGCGTCGTATACTTCGATAGTTTCGGTAATCTTCGACCGCCCAAGGAACTAGTGCGATATTTCGAGAACGGTGCTACGACGATAGAGTACAATCGTACGTCCTATCAGACATACAATCAGAACTTCTGCGGTCAAATGTGTCTGCGGTTTCTACGCAAACGGTAGACGCGCGTGAATTTAAAAAGCTCGACGAGGTGCTGTAAAATCTCAGTATTAGTCGAACGCTTTTTCCATCATGTCGCTGACACTTATGCTGAGGGGGAAGAGCACCATCCTCGCGGCGAACTACTTTCCCTCCATAGATTTGAGTGACGGCGATTACGA
>NW_011627044.1:160785-171272 GCF_000204515.1 Acromyrmex echinatior | reverse complement strand
GTGTGTATAAACGTATGTATAAACGTATGTATGCATGTATAACCGTATGTATAAATGTATAAACGTACGTATGTGCGTATAAACGTATGTATGTACGTGTGTATAAACGTATGTATGTACGTGTGTATAAACGTATGTATAAACGTATGTATAAATTCATGACAAAGAAAATATGTAGAAAGACTTGAAAAACGTGTCGCAACATGTTCGAAATTCTTGGAAAGATGGGGGAGGACCTGTCTTCTCTCATCGATTCCAGAAGTATTACCATTTACACGGATGCAATCAGTTTTACGGTACCCGCTTGTACGAACGGTTGAAAAAATGTACGCTAAAGAGAGCAGTGCATCGTACGATGTGAAGAAGAAATATACCATAAGTTATTCAACGTTCTATACACAAAAGAAACGTTTTTTAACATTATGTATATACACAGTACAGAGCATCGTGCGGTGCGTTTACTGAGCAGACGTTGCGATCTGATGAATACGAGCTACAAATTTTTGGAAATTGGAATCAACGTTGGCCCACCGAGTTACGTGGAGATCGCCCTTGGAGATCATCGCGGACACGAACTATCGCTGTCTCTCGAAACGTAGAAGAGCCTCTAGCAGAGAGGAAATATTTACAAATATTAACAAATGTTTCAAAACGAATACAAGGATAATTTTATAAGCGTTGGACCGCTAACTGTCAGTGTTGGTATGCTACGCTCGTACGTCTCGATTCTTCATCCGTACGCATTATGATGACCGATACGACGCTACGCCGTATGTTTGACTTTAACGGGTGTATCGATGTAACGTTCGAACGATTAGTTCGACTCGTCGATACGGTAGATACCAAATATACACGATTCTCCAACATCTGAGAACATTATATGTGATAGCGACATTTTCAATGGACATCAGTTCGTCGATTGCGAACTATTAGCTTTAGTTTTTAATAAGTACGAAAACCGGTGTAATAAGATGTAAATAAAACATTTTTGTTCGCCTTATTTCATGTGTATTGTCTTTTACTTCCCATCCTTTGCTTCGACGCGCCAGGAAAAACCATAAAAATTGAAAAAACTGTATCGTACAAAAGAAACTCGTACTCTATTAATTCTTCCATCCTTTCTTTATTCATAGCACGTTACGCGCGCTCTATCTTTCTCTAACATGCAAGCTTTTATTATCGATGCATTTTTAAAGAAAAATATGTCATGGTCAAATTCAAACCTTTATTATCGATGCATTTTTAAAGAAAAATATGTCATGGTCAAATTCAAACCTTTATTATCGATGCATTTTTAAAGAAAAATATGTCATGGTCAAATTCAAACCTTTATTATCGATGCATTTTTAAAGAAAAATATGTCATGGTCAAATTCAAACCTTTATTATCGATGCATTTTTAAAGAAAAACATGGTCAAATTTTGATAACAAAAAAAAAGGAACCCTATTGTGTAGGAGCCTAGACCTTTCCCCCTCTTTTCCCTGCGTTAGGTATCCCCCGCGCCTACAAGTACTTCCCCGCACCCTGCGTTCCCCTCTAGCCCCTGAGTTAGAACCCGCCTTCCTTTACTACTTCTATCGATGAAATCGGCTATTTTATGTTCTTCAACAACACTGATGTCATTCCACCGAACGAGGCGTGTCCAAATTCTATTTCTACCTTTGACGACGTGGCATGTGACAAGAATACGGTGAGAGAATATTTCTCGATGAGTCACCACGCGAACGTCAACTGTTTCTATCTCTGTCAGACATATGCGATGATATCTAAACATCTGATACGCAATAACATGAACCTGTTTATCCTGTTCAAACAGGATCATACCAACTTGAAACACGTTTATAACGATCACGTGAATGATCACCTACATATCGTACGATGAATTTTGAACGTTGTGTCGCGACTGTTGTCAAAAAATATGGATTTTTAGTGATAGATAAGGACAGTGCGCTTACAAACGGTAGATACAGAAAAGGATTTAACAAGTTCGCGATACCATAACGTCATCAGTCGTTGTCGATACTTCGCCAGAAACAAACATGGTAGATGTGCATGAGCGTGAGCGTAAAAAAGAAGAAGAGCGAGAAAGATCGAGAAGACGAGTGAGTCGATTCGCGAGAAACATCGCGCTCTAAAATCGAGGAGATCACGTCTATCGCGTTGGATAGACATTTTAAACCTCTTATCAAGCCGCTGCAATTTTTCGTCGACATCCTCGGTGCGAGACAAAGAGAATGTCGTGCGATGATAACGCAGCATTTGCCTCTAAATGTGAGAGGAAAGACGAGGAGGAGCAAGAGGAGGAAGAAAAAGCGAGCGAGACGTTTGAGCGTTCAGCGACTCTGCGTAAATCTAATGATCGATCGCACGATACATCATATGTACATCCGATAACCTCCACCTCGCGTGCCACAACCGATAGCGTTGCTTGAGAATATTTTCGGAACGATGGATGACTCGCTAATGACGAATGTTCAAAATCAGCTGCAAACGTCAGAAGGTCGAGATGCGTTAAGAACTGGCTTGGGCCCGCTGGGTCAAAAGTACATCGAAGCTGTCCTGAGAGGACGACGAGATAAAGTGAGAGGTATAGATTACATATACGGCGTTTATCTACACAAGGATGGATTTGATGTTTGGCAATAAACATTTCGATGTGGATGATACGGATAACATAATTATCGACGATGTATGATATGATGGTACATCCGGTCTTTATGAGTTGATTTTCAAAAGAATTTCCGACGATATCCTCTACACGAAAGACGATATATACAAGTACAAAAATCGATTATCAACCAACAGGGGATACAAGTACAGACATGTAACCTGCCGTTAATATCGATCACACCTAAGAAGCAGAAGAAATCTAGAAAAGGATTATGCAATGAACAATGAACGACAACGCGATCACATGCACTGGGTGCACAACGATCCTAACGAGTTGGTGGATCGTTTACGATTACTCGACGCTTCGCATCGAACGGGCAACAAAGCTCACGATAACGAGATGCTGTCAATTATGGAACTTCACGGAATAGGACTTATTATAAATTAAATCTCGTATCGATGAACCGGGTCAATCGAGTGACGCTAATGAGAAAAAATACATTATTTTCTTGTACCCTGTGTATTCCACGTCGAATAAGAGAGCTTACGAAAAGAGAAAAGTTAGCTCAGAGAAACGTCGACTCTAGGAATTACGCGCTCCGGCGAGAAGAAATTTTCCGCGAAGGCGTGTCATAGTCCGAAGATACAACGATCTGTGGTAGACTGAGATGCGCTCGTAGTCGAACTACAACAGAGGCCATCATTACATTCTCATCGTCATCGATGTGTTGAGAAAATACGCGTGGACCGTACCGCTCAAGAGCAAAAGCGAGACGGCTGATTCTATCGTTGAAATAATTCGAGAGGGTGGAAGATGTCCGATAAATTTGCAAACGGATATGGAAAAAGAGTTACAACACTGATGTGCAGAAAATCTTAAAAAAACACGACGTTAGTCACTATTCCACGTATTCGACGTTGAAAGCGTCAGTTGAGCGATTCAATTGTACGCTAAAAAATGACATGTAGAAATTGTTGATCAACAGCAATTACAAGTGGGTCGACGAGCTGCCGTATCTCGTATCAGATTACGCGCCTAAGCATCGCACTATCGGCATGCGACCTGCCGACGTAACTCCCGCGATCACAGAAAAACTCTTGGGCACAGTGTACAGCGCGATAAAGATCGCGGATCCGACAAAATTTCAAGTAGGCGATTCAGCACGCGTGAATAAATACAAAATGATTTTTGAGAAGAGAAATTTACATGCCAAATTGAACCGAGGTGTTTACTCATTAAGATGCAGGGTACCAATCCCGTAACCTATCTACTAGAGAACTATTGCAGAAAATCCTTCGTCTGGAGTGTTCTACGAACACGAGTTGCATTGTGCTACTCATCCGGACGTGTATCTCGTGGAGAAAATACTACGCAGGAAAGGAGACAAGGTGTACGTCAAATGGATTCGTTGGATTGCACGATTCGTGTATACGCAAACACAATATCATTTGATAAAATTTTCATTCATATATTTTGTATACATGTAACAAATATATCAATATAAGTATATAAAAGTGTAAAATATTTTCATTGTTCCTTCCATCTTCGTTTTAGAGTATACAGATATAAAATATATATATATATATAAAAATGGTTGATGCATGAAATATAATGAGAAATAATACTACATAATAAAACGTAATAATAATACATAATATATGATAAAACATAATAGTAATACTTATACAAACGTAAAAAACATACACGACGTGTAAATTATAATAATAATAGTATATAATATAATAATATTGTAGTATATAATAATAATATAACATGTATATAATGTAAAAAAACATGCGATACATGAAGTGCAAATTGGGATAATACATAAGAAATAGTATTACATAAAGCATAATAGTAATACATAATAAATGTATAAAAAAACATAAAGTGTAAATTTTTTATACATTAATAGTAATATATAATAAATATAAAAAACATACATAAATTGTACATACATAAATTACAATAATAGTAATACGTAATAGCAACATATAAAACATATATTATAAGGATATCCGTCAATATCCCCATGGTGACGTCATGTTCGGTACAACGTTTGTCGTCGGATGGACTCAGAGCGATTTTCGAATCGGATATCGTACACACTTCGTGTAATTTAAATCATATACACGATTGACGACAAGTCATTTCAATTTCTTCGTTCGAACACTGCGTGTAATCGTCAAACGTTATCGTTCGCACTTCGACGTTACTTTTTACGCTTACCTTTCGCTTTTTTGATGTGCTTCTTGCCGTCCACAGCGTATATTTTCGCTTTGAGTCCAATAAATTCGGTCATTATCATACCTTTGTTCTTGTCCTTCATCTGACCGGGTACTTTTTTGTTCGCGAGAGACATACTGTACGCGTTATCCGCTGAATAATCGCTCGTGTCGAATCTAGCGATATCGCGTTTTATCATCAAGTAAACATCTTCGCACTCGACGAGGTCGATATAAGACTATTCGTGATTGTACATGATTTTGCATTTGTCGCGAAACAGTGGTAACATGTACGCGTAATGAAATTTATACATGCAAACTTTTGATATGTCAAGTATATATTGTACATAAATCGGCTTGTTGAACTTTATTTCGAGTTTGCACAGCTCGACGGCGATTACATTTTTCGCAAAGACACTGGATGTGAAAATTCGGTTTTGCGATCATTGCTTCAGCACCGTACCGTCCATTCCATTTTGTTTATAATTTTACATCGACATTCTCCATGGTTTTACAATAACCACATTATTTATACAAATTTTTCTCGAAATTGCTTTTCACACGAATTCTGAAATTTGTATTGTTGGATGTACTTGCCAAGCCATGGAGATTGCGCGAATTGTAGCAACCGATGGATCTTTGTTACTCGTGACGAGTACATTGCTGCAGATTACGGTAGTAAATGATGTAACGCTGTTTATCGTACAACGTCGTTAGAAATTTATCCTCGTGTTTGCCGGGCAACCTCGCGGCTTATTGCTCGTCGGGCAGAAAGGTCGGTGTGTCGATCGAGTAGATGCTGCGGATAGTCGAGATCGACTTCGAAAATATAACCGGTGAGCGAATCCGGATCGCGCTCGAGTTAAAGTTCGCAGCGTCTTCGACCCATTGAAATTCGGCGTATGGCAATAGTTGGCACATCCGTACAGATTATTCACATCGTAGTACATTAAGTACGACAACGGTTTCGGAATGGATCGAACACATGTACTTGTTATTAGCCTACGCGTATCTGCCGGAACATTGATTGAGACCGCCGCGTATATCACGCTCGATAAACACAACCATATCAATATCGATGAGCAACTCAATCTTATGCGCATATGTTTCAGCATGGCATCCACGTGAAACCAGGCAAGGTACAGTAATGCGCGGGATCGGGACCATAATTCGCGACACAACTTTCGAGGAAATTTTCGAAAATGTCGACTAATAACGAAACATCGGTTTTCAAATACAGAGCATTGTACTCGCCAAGCTTTCGGATGGAGCTGCCATACGTTCGCGGCGTGAGCATCGCTCTCGGATACGGTATTGCCCGTCAAACAACTGTAAAATGATTCACGTGATGACAGGCGCGTGTCCTATAATTTTTCGACGAAATCAACGTACGGAAACATCTACGAGTTAGTAATTCAAATTCTTCGTCCGATAGTGTTGAAAATTCGTACGATTTGTAATTTATCTTTATCGAGATACGACACCAATTTTTCTAGTACTAAGAAATGGTACAGAAAACTGGTACTAAGAAATGTAAATGAATTTATAAAACGTATTTTTTACACAATTTTTCTAAAAATTATTTTCATTTTTGTCTTAAATGCTATCGACATGTTTTGTGAAGGAGGTATATTTTTCTTTGGTTATCGGTACATCTACTTGTCCTTCGTACGCGATATCAATTTCCTTAATTATAAAATGCGCGTCATAGTCCGATAAATTATGAAAAACAACCGAAATATATAATGAATTTTTATAATTTAATTACAGTTTTTTTGAATGTGTGATCAACCACGGTATCTCCAAGTGGGATGGCAATGATCGTGTACCCGCATAGTGTCGTGCCGGCGCGAACGATTTCTCAAATGTGTCAACTCGTCGCGCTACGATATGCTTCCCATTGTTCTTTCGACAGCGTTTCCATTGGCATGTTAGTGGATACGATATTTTTTACATGATACGCTAAGTTTTGGAATTGTCGCGCGAACTATGCTATGTCTTCATCGCGACGGAACTGATACGACGACGCGTCGTCGTACGAGCAACGCACGTAGTACCCATACTCCTAGTACCTAGTACACATACCTCGTGCTGTTGATATGTGTACGACGACTTTATCTTCTTTCTTGAGTTTCGTCTTCTGTAGAACGCACTCCAAATCGGCGATGAATGGGACGCGTTTCTTGTTACTATAATTTTCAAATTCGGGCCATTTGTCCTTGCTTGGCAGTAGGATGGCGCAGTTGTTCATTTTCCCGCAGTTTATTGTAACTGCAACTTTTCACTCGTACTGAAGTAGTGTAAGAATTTGAAAAACAAAAAAATTATAATTATTACAATTATTATTGTTATTTGAAAAAAATTATAATTTTTTTGTCATTTTATGTGTACTTACGGTCATAGAAATATTTTTTGATCTCTTTTCTAGTAATTTGCAATCTTTTGATTTTTTTATCCACGCAAAGTGACTGAGACTGTCGTTGCGTGGATCTTGCAGATATAATATGTTGATGTGTTTTTCCTTCTTATCGTCAGTGAGTCGTAGAAGAAGGACCTGTTTGTTCTCGATGCCGTACACATTGATCAACATGTTTGTTCGAATTGTTCGAATTTTTTGATGTCTTTTAATATCATTCAATACTTGCGAGATTTAACACTGTCGTGTAATGCGGATATGATGATTCCCAATCCCCATATCTTTCAACTGGATATAGAGCGGCGACCACCGACCACGCGAAGCACGCATTGTCCGCCGTACGCAAATTGATCACCGCTCGTTTTATCACTATTTCTCGCGATACTTTGATGTGACATCCCGCGCGCATAGGATTTAGTTTATTCACGTTAACAATCACGTTGAGGATTCACGATAGCGCCCATCCGCTGTCGCGTTCTTGGAACTCTTCGAGCGACGTTAACGTAGACTCGATGACGTGCCGTTCGTATCACTTGCGCAAATTGGTGCATCGATATGAGTAGTAATGCAAACTCGGGAACTCCAAGGGGAATGCGGGGCGCGGAAGATTCTTCGAAGGTGAAGGTATGACGTCATGCGGAATGGCAGTAAGACATCACAGACTTTGGGGACTGCAGTCACGTACAAGACAATAAAAAACATCACAAAAAAGGGAAAATTGCCATGAACAAAAAACAATACAAAAAACAAATGATTATAAAACGAAAAGTGTTACAAAGGCTACGCCGGTATATGCTCCAACCGTTTTTTAGCCAAGATATGGCGTAATATAATTTTTCTATAAATAACATTTATTAATTATTTTAAATAAATACGACCAAGTTTCATAATTAATCGATTGAGTGCCAACATCTGGCTGCTATCGAAATCGATGATATTGAAACGCAATATCTTCCTCTCTTGACAAAAAGAAACTCCGATCGTTTATCCATTTTTGGGAAGGAACATGACAATCGAACATGTTTTTGCAATGTTCAAGGTTAATAGAAGTGTAAATGTAAGTGAAATTTGATTTGATAGAATTGTATTTTCATAAATTTTTATGAGAGTGGAGCGTTTTTTTGAAGCATACTTTGAAAATGAGCGTATAATGCTCTACTCTGAAAAGAGGGAGCTACACACGAAAATAAATTCAGTCTAGAAATGTGCCAGAATTATACGTTGAAATCTATAAGAGCAAACTCGTCTTACTGTTAGTAAATCTTTGTAAACATGAATAGAAATTTCAATCAAGCAGAGCGCGATCTCATAAAAATTGTTACCTTGAAGGAATTTTTCGCGTGGATAGAAGAGTGCAATGAATTTATTAAACAACTTAAAGAATGCAATCATGCCAAGCGTCCATGGCTCTTCATTGGATACAAACAATCTCTAATCGCTACAATTGCAAGACTCGAGGGTACAAAGACTCAATTAGAAAGACGATTTTGCATTTTAATGGTGATTATGCGAGCACTAGCAGTAACAGTGACAATAATATGTAAAAATCTTTTGGCGAAAGATCGATGCAGCGTTTAAAAATTGAATTTTAACCGATGCGGTAATTAACGCGAATTATATCGAGTCGCAACGATTTTTAGAAGACAGCAGCGGGATAGTGCTCGGGCGAGTGAAAGACACAACAGAAAGACACAACTGTATAAAAGTGGACACGATATTTAATGGCGAATTTGCGACGGATGATAAATGTGCCAATAAAAGTATTAATACTAAAAACTATGAACTCTTTCAAACATCGAATTTGCGAGAGTGGTATGAGCGGCACGTCATCTAACCCACGTTGGCATCTCTTGAAGAGTTTCAAGAACGTGACAGTGGCATTGTCGCGAATCATGAATCTTACAATAAACATCAATAAGTGTAATCCAATGCGCGTGGGATGTCGCTTCGAAATGCCGCGAGAGATAATAACAAAGAGAGCGGTGATTAACAATGCGATCGATGGACAATACATGCTTCGCATGGTCGGTGGTCGCCACTCTGTATCCAGTCAAAAGAAACGCGGATCGTGAATCTTTCTACACACACTATACGATGGTGCTAAATTTGCAAAATAAAATTTCCTATAACATTAAAATTCGAACGTCTCAACGACGTGTCCATTAATGTATATGGTATCGAGGAATAGAAAATGCTAAACATTCTCCCGATACAACTCGCTGACGACAGAAAGGAGAAACATGTCAATTTACTATATATTTGCAAGATCCACGAGACATAACAATGTAAGTCATTTCGTATGGATCAAGAATCCGTCCCGGCTCATGAGCTCGCAATTGAGCCGATAAACATCACGGTCAAAAGTACATTTGCGATCGATAAGTATATGATTAATAAAATTCTTCTTTAAAAAAAAATTATTAGGTGTACAAATAAGTTTCCGCTGTTTTTAATAAAAAATTAAGCATTTATTGTGAAAGAACGATACATAATGTTTTATTGAAAGTATTGTCCATCGCTAGCCATTAATTTTTCCCATCTTTCTGGTAGCATACGGATACCGCGTTGGAAGAACACTTCATCTTTTGAAGCTATCCAATTATCGATCCAATTTTTGATATCTTCATACGATGTGAAGTGCTGCTCAGACAGCGCCATCGATTGAATATGGAACCCAATTCCCTTGCTTTTGAATCATTCCCAATGATTTCAAACGATGTGAAATTGCTTGTTGAGTCGCTCCTAATGTAAGTGCAAATTCTTTTTGCGTTTGGCACGAATCTTCATTCAGTAATGCTTCCAATTCCGCGTCTTCGTACACTTTCGGCCTTCCGCTATGTTCTTTGTCTTCGACGTCAAATTCACGTTCTTAAATTTTTGAAACCATTCACGACAACTTCTCTCACTTAAAGCAGCCTCACCATATGCTTCTACAAGCAATCGATGAACATCAGCTGCAGATTTCTTCAAATTAAAGAAATAAATCAAAAGCAAATGACGCATAATTCCCGCAAATGATCCCTATGATTTCTTCTTCTTTGGGTTATCATAGTAGATCCATTTTTCACCAGTGACTATATAATGTAAAAAACCCTTTCGTTTATGCCTGACAAGCAGCATTTCACATATGGAAAATTGGCATTCAACGTTTCTCGGCTTCAGTTCATATGGAACCCAATTCCCTTGCTTTTGAATCATTCCCAATGATTTCAAACGATGTGAAATTGCTTGTTG
>NW_011627044.1:138944-152209 GCF_000204515.1 Acromyrmex echinatior | reverse complement strand
ATGAGTTTTTTTCCATGAATATTCGGCTTGGCTGTCGATGTTGAAGCATGGCTAAATGATCCCTATGATTTCTTCTTCTTTGGGTTATCATAGTAGATCCATTTTTCACCAGTGACTATATAATGTAAAAAACCCTTTCGTTTATGCCTGACAAGCAGCATTTCACATATGGAAAATTGGCATTCAACGTTTCTCGGCTTCAGTTCATATGGAACCCAATTCCCTTGCTTTTGAATCATTCCCAATGATTTCAAACGATGTGAAATTGCTTGTTGAGTCGCTCCTAATGTAAGTGCAAATTCTTTTTGCGTTTGGCACGAATCTTCATTCAGTAATGCTTCCAATTCCGCGTCTTCGTACACTTTCGGCCTTCCGCTATGTTCTTTGTCTTCGACGTCAAATTCACGTTCTTAAATTTTTGAAACCATTCACGACAACTTCTCTCACTTAAAGCAGCCTCACCATATGCTTCTACAAGCAATCGATGAACATCAGCTGCAGATTTCTTCAAATTAAAGAAATAAATCAAAAGCAAATGACGCATAATTCCCGCAAATGATCCCTATGATTTCTTCTTCTTTGGGTTATCATAGTAGATCCATTTTTCACCAGTGACTATATAATGTAAAAAACCCTTTGACGCTTATTATATAAAAAACGCTTATTCGACTCAAAACTCGGCATTTTCGCACAAAAAAAAATATATGATGCTGATATAAAATCGCTAGTATTTCGAGGTTATGTTGTTGACAGATGTCCAACCTTACGATATAATGTTTTACATCAGACAATTTTAACCATAGCTTGCTAGTGGCGCCGTCTTTTGTCAAACGGCGGAAATTTATTTGTACATCTAATAACATTATTTTTATTTACAGCTGTTTACATTATTTCCATTCCAACAAGAGATTGTAGTCACACATGGTAGATTGCCGACGGATAAACGACTGCGCTATCCGACTACCGAGCGACGACGACAAGTGATTGAGTTTTAACTACTGTAATAGGAGTTCCATTTGTCGTTTACGCTGATCTAGAATCCTCGAGAAAACTGATAGCGATCAGGAGGCATCTACGCGCATGTATCAACATCATCATCAAGTATTTGACATAGGATACTACGTGCGCTGTTCGTACGACGATTCGCTATCAAAATATCGATTTCGCCGCGATCTGAATTACGTTTCATGGTTTAAAAAAATTGAGAAGTTTAGCACATTGCGTAAAAAAAATTTTAGCAGCTAATGTCCCCATGGAAACTTTGTTGAGCGAGCAGTGGGAGACATTGCGCAGCGCGACGCATTGTCACATGTGCGAAAAGCCTTTCGCAGACGATAATCGAGTAAGCGATCATTGCCATTTAATCGGTCGTTACAGGGATCCCGCGCATTCAAAAATCGCAATTTAAATTATAAATACTCATATTTTATTCCCATAGTTTTCCACAATTTATCAGATTATGACTCATTTTATTATCAAAGAAATAGCTACAGCATATGAAAGCAGTATAGATTTATTATCAATAAAAATATATATCATTTACAAAAAATGTTAAAGATACCGCTGAAAGATCAGATTCGCGAAATAACATAAAAATAAGGTTCATCGATTCTTATAAATTTTTAAGTACTAGTCTCGACAAATTAGCATCCTTTCTCAATAAAAAGGAACTTCGAATTTTACAATGCGAATTTCAAAATTTGTCCAAAGAAGACTTCGAGTTACTAGATACGAAAAGCGATTTTTCCATACGAATACATTGATTGCGCTGACAAGCAGCATGATACGCATTTACCACCGCGCGAATTCATTCTACAGTTGACCGATGACACTGTATCCGAAAACGATTACGCTGTAAACATTCGGCAACAATTCTCTGTTCAAATTTTGGGTGAATACAGCGATCTATATTTAAAAACGGACGTATTGCTGTTAGCCGACATATTTGAAAATTTTCGTGATAAATGTATTAAAAGTTACGGTCTCGACTCTGCGTATTATTATATTTTACCAGGTTTTTATGTGAGACGCTATGCTGAAACATACACGCATAAATTTCGAACTGCTCACTGACATCGATATGATGATATTTATCGAACGCAGTATACGTGACGATCTTAGTCAATGTTCCAGCAGGTACGCGCCAGCCAATACAAATATATACAGTCGTACGACCCACTACTTGATGTACTTCGATGTTAATAATCTATACGGACGGCCGATGTGTCAACCGTTGCCATACGTCAAATTTCGATGGGTCGAAAACGTCTCGGACTTTGACGTTAGCGCGATTGCTCCGGATTCGCTCACAGGTTACGTTCTTGAGGTCGACTTAAAATATCCAATACTGCCATTCCATCCAACACGAATCCACATCGATAGTATTCACTGGGTTGGATTTCAGATGTTATTTTATTAGTGGGATCTTTATTTATTAAATTATCTGTGATCTGATCGTTGAGAATCTCATACATTTTCTCTCTGTAACTTTCCCGATTCATAATTACTGTAGTATTACCTTTATCCGCTCTAGTGATTAAAATATTAAGGATTCTCTGAGATGAATCGCTTAAATTCTTTACACCTTCATACATAATTTTATTCTCGGATTCAATATCACAGTTCTTAATTGATTTAAGTATTTGGATTGTTTCGTTCCTAACCATTTTACACACTTCATCATCAGCTCTGAAAAGACTATGTTCAACATGTTTGATGAACTCACGTATACTCCTTTCTTTGCTGACAACATTATTAGGTAAGTTGAATTGCTGACCTAATTGCAATACAACTTTGGCTTTCTCTGAAATTTCAGTACTACTGAGATTTATTAACCATTGTTGGTTAGTACTCGTTATTTCAAAATTTGTATTGAATCTGTCCGGATCAATATTAATCCTATAAGATGATTGTATTTCATTAGTCGTCGTATTTTTAGTTGAAATTTTCTTTAATTTCAAAGGTGCACTAAAAGTATCACAATTCATCTCAGAGTCTACCAATTGCATTATATTATAATTAATATTCTCAATTTTCGATCTTTCTCTACACTTATGTTTAGCTCGCAAGTTTTTGATTTTATTGGTAATTCTATCCTGTTCCTTTCGCCACATTATGTTGAAATTAGTTTCTTGTCTTCGAAAGACAGAATTAGATATGTTACTTGGTAGAATTTTTTCTATTTGTCTACACATGCTGAACATTTCAAATTTTACTTGCTCAAGATGTTTATAAGCGTCTTGTAATTCTACCCGCAAATATTTAAAAATAAAATTATGTTTAAGTCTGTCAATTCTTTCTTTCGAAGAATAGAACAGCTTATTATTATCTTTTCGTGTAAATTTATACATATGCATAGGAATTAGCCGTTCCTTCAAACACGATTTTTAAAAATTGTATTTGTATTCTTGTATTAATATTCGTCCTATAAGTTCTTATACATTTCTTTAATAGCCCACATACTTGTGACCAAAATTAAATTTAATAAAGTCGAAAAAATTCGTTATATTACACATGTTAATGTTCCTGTGATAATATATATTTTAAATATATATTATATATATTAAGCAACAATACAACTAATATAATAATAATACACATAGACTGGCAAATTAAAATGGCAAAATAAAATAATAATGCAAAGAAAAAACGAAAAAATTAGTGCTAATTATATAATATATAGAAGATGGGTAATTGTGCGCACTTCAAAACGCTTGCGCACAGTTGCCCATTGCGACCTGACGATTACTTCAACCAAACTTAATAAATTGCTCAAAAGACGCACAAAATAACATACTTTAATAACGTATGTATAATAACTTTAATCAACTTTAAACAAATTAAAAATACCAACTTACCATCTTATTTTCTGACTGCTAAAATAACAAGAAAAGATGTGATTTCACTTTTTTGTATTTCTCTACTTAGCAATATTTATGTCGTATTTTTTGTAGTTATATTTTAAGAGGATGATCTCCTGCGTAAAAATTTCACCACAGTGATATTTTCATCCATTGGAAAAGTACTAAACCAGGATGCGCACAATTACCCGCTGCGCACAGTTCCCCCACTTTTCTCTACAAATCTGGAATGACATTCCGCAGAAAGAAATTAGGGCCTGCAATTAGGACCTTAATATAAAGAATCAATTACAAACAGTAGTCGAGCACACGTTGTATATATGAAGCCTGGTCTCTTCCATATGATAGGCTTCCGTCTTGCCACTATCATAAGGTCATTACGTACATAACGTCATTAGGTAATGAAATGTATTAATTTCAATGTTCATGAACATTTGAATCCATTTCAATCTATTTTAATCAATTTTCGTGTACTGGAACATTATGAATCGCGTTGACTTTCAGTAGTTTTTCCTAGCATGTGTTTTTTATTAATGAATATTTTATTAATTTCTATTAATTTATAAGCTATTAATTTATATTTTAATTTCTATTAATTTGTGTATTACATAAATAAATATCTTTCTTACAGATTTCGAGAACGCGTGTGGACAAAATTATATACATATACCATTGCATCATTTTTTATTATTATTAAAAACGCATCTAACTAACACAGAGAAAATTACTATTCTTATGATGCAGGAGTGAATGAAATGAGATCTCACTAAGACGTCGCGAATCTGTTTAATGACACATATTCTAACCGCGATCCAATTTCTAAAGTTACTGTCTATCGGACAGTTTTACGATTCGAAAGAAAGGGTTCAGTCGCAGATAAACAAAAGTCTAGGAGACATAAAACAACAACTAACGATGTAGCTTTAGAAATTCTATAAAGTGAAAATATCGAAAATCATCATAAGCCTCCTTCGAAAATAGCTCAGGAATGCAATATAAGCCGAAGATCGTGAAAAAACATGATTACCGCCCTTATAAAATGAGACTCGAAGGAACTGTCTGAAGATGATTTCGACAGAAGAATTGAATTTTGAGGAAATGATGAGGCGATATGATGGAAACCATCAATTTTTTAATTGGATTTGTTTTTCTAACGAAGCCACCTTTAAGTTGAACGGATCTGTCAATCGTCAAAATTTAAGATATTGGGCTGACAATAATCCCCATTGAGAGAGATTGTCACACTCAATATCCCCAAAAACTAAATGTTAGAGCTGGAATAATAGATCATCGTATAAGTCCGTTTTTTATCGAAGGGAATATAAATGCACACACTTACGTGCACTTACTAAGAATCGAAGTCGTGCCATGTATTCAAAACATTACAGGAAATGCTTTTGAAAATGTTTGGTTCCAGCAGGATGGGGCCTCAGCTCATTTTGCAATAATGACTCGTAACTTTCTCAATGAAACATTTCCCAATAAATGGATTGGTAGAAGAGATCAAATCGAATGGCCACCTAAATCACCAGATCTAACCCTAATTGACTATTTTTATTGGAGATATTTTTATTGGGGATATTTAAAGAGCAAAGTATACGAAACAAAACCGGCAACCATTAATGAATTACGAGCAAGAATATTAGACATTTCGAATTCAATTGAACAGGAAATGCTAGAAAATGTACTGCAAAGTATCTACATCCGGTTGACACACTGTCAAGCAGTGAACGGACAACAATTTGAATATCTAATTCATTAATTTTTTAATTACGTCGAACACGTACACACACGCACGCACGCACACAAGGACTCACTTTAATCAAGCATCTCAAAGAGGTGGATACCGACCGTGCCATGCAGTACACCTTAGATAACGCGCCGACGATACCTAAACTTCATAACTCAGGAAGATCTCAAGCAAAAAGGGTTTGTAATCAGTGTTTCGGAAACGTTTTGACACCAGCTTTAAGAATATGTAATAGAAAATAGGAGTTTCCATTTACGATTTCAAAGTTGACCTTTACGGTATCCTTCAAGGTCATGAAAGTCATTTCAATATAACCATATAATAGACCACTTGATATAAAACTTTTGTATTGAACATTTTCTTTCATAATCATTATTTTCCAAGATATTTGACCGTTACGGAACTTTCTCCCATCACTGTATATAAAAAGGTATAGATATTTTGTGTTATTTTCGCTTTGCAACAGTATATATCTGCTAAATCTATATATTTCATATGTTAAATATCATAGAGGCATCACCTAAACTAAAAATGTAAAAATAGCATCTAATTTTAGTTACATTTAACATTATAAATGTGTCATTAATATAAAATTTGTTTTTAAATTGTGTCAAAATATTACGCTTGTGTTAATTTTTACAATATTCGTGTTTCTAACATATTAACTTTCTAACATATTAATTTTTCTAACATATTGACTTTCTAACATATTAATTTTAAATGAAACATTATAATTTTAAATGAAAAATTTGGATGGACCATTTGGCACATGTGAAATGTGTTAAATTTATCACAAAATTTTTTACTGTGTATATATATATATATATATATATATATGTATATATATATATATAATATATATTAGGTGTATCAGAAAGTTCCGTCCGTTTTTATGCAAAAAGTGATGATTATATCTAAGAAACAAGATGAAAACGTACATCGATCAAAATATTATCCATCGTTAGCGATGACTTTTTCCCATCTTTCGGGCAGTAAGCGAATTCCGCGGCGAAAGAATGACTCATCTTTGGAGGCTATCCACTCAGAGACCCATTTTTCGACATTTTCATAAGAATTGAAGTGTTCCTCTGCAAGTGCGTGTGCCGATCGAAACAAGTGATAGTCGGAAGAGGCATAGTCTGGTGAACAAGCCGCATGGGGTAGCACTTCCCAGCGAAGTGCTTCTAACATTTCCTTAACGAGTTTTGTGATGCGAGGTCGAGCGTTGTCGTGAAGCAAGATCACTTTATGCTATCTCGTTTCATATTCTGGTCGTTTTTCTTGCAATGCTCGGCTCAAACGGATAATTTGTTCTCGAGAGAGATCCCCTGTGACTGTTTGCCCGGATTTCAACAGTTCATGATACACTCTACCCTGTTGATCCCACCAAATACAGAGCATTGCCTTCTTTCCGTGAATATTCCGCTTTGGCATCGATGTTGATGATTGGCCTGAATCGCAAATGGTTTTTCGGCGTTTGGGATTATCGAAGTAGATCCACTTTTCATCACCAGTCACAATTCGGTGCAAAAATCATCCCCTTTCTTTGTTGCCTAGCAAGCAATTCCGAAGAATTTCGCAGGTGATTTTTCGTCTTTCAATGTCTCTTGGCTTCAGTTCATATGGGATCCATTTTCCTTCCTTGTAGATCTTTCCTAAGGCTTTCAAATAATCGGAAATAACAGATTGAGCACAATTTAATTTATGTTTCTGCAAGTTGTTTTTGCGTTTGATATGGGTCTTCATCCACTAATGCCTGCAATTCTTCGTCTTCAAATACTTTTGCCCGTTCAGAACGCTCTTTGTCCTCCTCATCAAAATCACCACTTTTAAAGCGTCGAAACCATTCTCTGCATGTTTTATCGGAAGGAGCACTATCACCATAAACTTCTACAAGCATTCGATGAGCTTTAGCTGCAGTTTTCTTCTATTTGAAGCAAAAGACTAACACTTCGTGCAAATGACGCTTATTTGACTCAAATGTCGACATTTTCGATGTGGTAAAAAGCAATGTTATTGATGTAAACGTATATTTTTATATATTGAATTTTATTGACATAGTAAAACTAAAAAATTAAGCTTGGTTTAGACATTAGAGTTACCAACAGTTCTAGCTATAACTATTCGTCACTAGATGGACGGAACTTTTTAATACATCTAATATACGAGGTGTGGCTATTAAATAACGAGACTGACGCTGTAAAACATTTTATTTTGATTTCATACATATTTACTTATTATCACCTTCAATATACACCCCTCCTCTATCCCTACAACGCTCCATGCGAATCTTCCATTGTTTGAAACAATGCTGAAAGTCTTCTGTCAGCTCCTTCAGGACATGTGCCGCTTTCTCTTTCACAGCTTCAACGGACTCAAATCTTGTTCCTTTTAATGCAGATTTCACCTTAGGAAACAGATAGAAGTCGTACGGTGCAAGATCCGGCGAATAAGGCGGATGGTCTAACACTGGGATGCTGTACTTGACTAGAAACCTCTTGACAGACAATACGGAATGAGCCGGCGCATTGTCTTGGTGAAGAACCATTTAAAATTGTTATGTAAAATTTGCCGTACACATTCTTTCTCAATTCCTACAGCTTCACCAATCGCACGAATACTTAACCGACGGTCGGATCGAACCAGATTACCGATTGTTTCGATATTATCATCCGTTTTTGACGTGGAAGGGCGACCCGGGCGTGAATCATCTTCAACGTCTTCTCGGCCGTCTTGGAAACGCTTAAACTACTCAAAAACACGTGCACGCGATAAATATTCATGGCCATACACTTCTTTCAATAAATTATAAGTTTCAGTAGCAGTTTTTCCAAGTTTCACATGAAATTTCACAACAATTCGTTACTCTATTGTTACACTTATCATTTTTCCGGCGAAACAAAAAAACAACTCTAATGCGAAAGAAGGCTACGGCTATACGGATTTGTTTACAGAAGCGAGAAGTACTGTATTCGAAAGAGAAGGCTTCACGCTAAACAGCTGTCAGTCGCTGCCGTTTGGCGCATGCGTACTTCTTCTGTAGCAGCGTCAGTCTCGTTATTTAATAGTCACACCTCGTATATATGCGTTCTCTCTCGTGCATGCGCGAAACGATCACAATAAGTGCATCCTTTTCTATCTGAGCTTTGCTTCTCATCACTCCTTGAATGCGCAGTCTAGAGATACTATGTCTAGAGTATGTAATAACATTGTAATTTTGTTAAGAAAAAGTTTTGATCAAACTAATATAGGTGTATTCGGGGAGATGCTATTAGCGCTATTTCTGTTATTCTATCTTTGTTTTACGTTTAATAAACAACGAAGATAGAATGACAGAAATAGTGCTAATAGCGTCTCTTTGAACGCACCATAAGTATTAGTATTTCTAAACATAAGTTAATAATTGCTAAAGTTTCGACAAGATAAATCTTTACCACATATCAATAAACATATTAATCTATTACGAAGAAATTTAGATCATATCAATATGAACATAATTTTTGTGAAATTTTACTTAAAAGATAATAAGAAATCTTTTTAGACCGTGTGAGAACACAATTTTAAATTCTAGGTATTGATTGTTTACTTAATAGGTATTCTAGGAAGGGTAACACCAGCAAAATCTGTCGTACAAGATAATCAAGCAGCAGTTCCAGCTTTGGATTCTCAATCCAGAACATAAGTTTGAGAAGTTCATAAGTTCTAGTTACTTTATAATAGAAATTCTAAATAGAGAATTTATTTACTTTATAAAATTCGTTTTTTTAAATAATATTTATACATGTGCTAAAGATATCTTTTCCATTTTTTTTATTTTAAGAGACTAAAAAAATATCATTTGAAGGAAATGTGATTTACATACGTATTACGTTGAGAATAATTATTTTTTGTATGTTTTGTATGTATATGTTATATATTATGTGTGTGTGTGTGTATGTGTGTGTGTGTGTGTGTGTGTGTATTAAAAAATCATTTTTTATAAATAAAACGTCTTTTTGTGTTTAAATATGTATTACTTTTAATACATCTTGAAATAGTCCTGAATATATCCTAAATTATTATAATTCTTGAAATACCACAATGACATATTCTGGATCAATTCTGGTAATGAACATCCGAAAGATTACGACTGGACGTCTTTAGGACTTTGAATTGGACGTTCAGCAGATGTATATAGGACATAATGAGGCGCTGATTTCATAGTCCACAAGACATCCCGAGGACGTCCTTGGACTACAATAGGACGTCTCTGTGCTATTAGGAGAATCGGTTTCACCATTCGATTAAGCCGAATCGGATTAAATGTCAACCATAAATAGTTAATCCCTGCCGAAAACAACCAATTAAAACCGATTAAAACAAAAGTAATCTGTATCGATCAGGATTCTTGCACCGAGAATAAAATATTAAAACCGATTGAAAATAAATAAATCTGATTTAATGCGCTTCATACGCTTCATATTATAATTAGATCATATGAATCTGTTTCAATCATAAATTCCCCTATTCCATAAATGAAAACGAAATCGTATTTAATGCAATCTAAATCCAATTTTGTTGTGACCAACAAAAGTAATACTATTTAATTGAAATTTCTTCAATTTTGCAGACGATAATAAAATCGATTTTGATATAACGAGAATCTGATTTTGTCATGATCAGCAAAAAATATCCGCTTCAGTCGAAATTTCTCTCAATTAACGGTTGAAAATTAAATCGGATTTAATGCAATATAAATCCAATTTTGTCATGACTAACAAAAATAGTTCGATTCAATCAGAATTTCCCCGACTTTTCGGTAAAAATTAAATTGTCAATGTACGTATTTTTATTTGTAAAATTTTATTTTCATCGTTACAAGTACGTCTAATAGAAACAAAAATTAAATTCTTATGTCTCCAATAAACAAAGAAACGCTATTAGTCTAAAATATTGTAATTCAACTAAAAGAATCATTTTCAACTTTAATGATTTCAAAATTATTTATACAATATATCCTACAAAGTACGCGATAAAAATACTTAATATTTAATTATGAACATAATATATGTTATTTGGTGGAAACGAGTATAAGTCAAATACTTTTACCGCGAATACGAAAAAAATTAATCCTCGTTGCATAATAGATTTAAATCAGATTTAATTATATTAAATTCTCGTTAAAACAGATTTCAATATCGCCCGCAAAATCGGAGAAGTTTTGATTAAATCTAATTACTTTTGCCAATGAGAAGTAAATTTGATTACCTAGTTGTGTATTAAAGATCCTTAGATCCGAGTTTATTTTCATCCCCGAAATCGGAGAACTTTGAATTTAACCGGATTAATGTCGTCTTTCCTAGCAAATAGAATGAAAACTAATTGAATCGGTTTTCCTATAATTGAAATGGATTAAACCACAAGAAAAATATGCGATTCGAACGGATTATTTTGGATTATATATTTATCCGATTAGTTGGATCTGTTTGGATTGATAACAATATAAATTAGTACGTGATGAATTCGAATCGGAAATAATCCGTGAAAATGACATGAAAACCAATTACGATTATTTTTTAATCCAAGCGCAGATTGAACCGATTAAAACTGATTACAACCGATTAAAACGGATTACATTTTAATCGGTTTTAATTGGCCGTTTTCGGCAGGGATTCTACTAAACAGCAAACACAAACACAATTAATTCCACGGACAATTAAGTAATTAGCGTTGGTGAAACCGGTCCAAATGATTCTTCGCGAATAGCACACATGCTTAGCGCTTTTTTTTACCTTTTTTTAAAAAAATAAGTAATTGTATAAATAACAAGAAACAATACCATTTGTGTTTTATTTTTTTAATTTAATAGAACTTAACTTGATTAGGACGCTCGCACGGAATGCAAGAGATCCGTGTTCGACTCCCGGCCGAGGCAATATTTTTTCGCAATAAGTTTATTACAGTTTTTTAAGATTAATTTGGAAAATTTTGGAGATTAATATTTCAGATTGATTGCATTGAAAGTCCGATCGGCACGTAATTATCATTTCTAAAATTAATTCATTTATTAGGTGTTGGAATTAATTCGTAGCGTTTTACAAAGTATTTATAAGTTTTAAAAGTACTTTCATTAATGTATTTTTTAATGCTCATGTGAAATAAATAACATTCTTTCATTAAAAAACGCTACGAATTAATTCCAACACCTAATATATGAATATACACAATATCTCAACATTCAAACCGTAGTGACGCTTCGTATTTAAAGTAATTTTAACTTGATTAGTTAAGATTGTAGCATTTGGGTTTGAATTTTTTTATTATAGTACAGAAAGGCGAAAATGTAAATCAAAATTAAAATGAAGACAGGGCAATGTCCCTGTATGTATGTATGATTTCCGATCCGCAGAAGTTTAGTTTCCTATGTCCCATGCAACGGTATTTGTAGATGCGCAACCAATACGAGTCAATGACAAATGCTATTCCGGTGAATCTAATGAAAATGATCTATGGGAAGGCTCTTGTCAGCGCTAATTGCACATTCCAAAAATTCCGCTCCATGGAATATAGGAAAATACATTTTAGCGGAATGAAATCGGCTGAATGAAGCCACTACGACTAATCATGAGCGGTCCGCTAATTCTGTACCATGAGATCGCATCCTCAGGGTGTGCTCCCATAGGATACGGAAATGCAGATATGTAGAACTGCGGAACGTTCGTGATTGGTCGTGGCTTCATTCCACCAATTCCGCCGTTTTCTCTTGCGCAAATTTATTGACCGCAGCACAAACTTTTGCATAACGCATAATATTGAGTCATCTAAAAAGTATCTGCGGTACTTTGTCACTAGATATATGACTATCAACACATATCTAGCAAAAAACCGCGGATACTTTTTAGATGACCCAATACATAGTGCATAAAGGAATCAATTGCGAAATTCTTCTTTTCTATGAAATGGAAGGAAAGGAAAGATTTCTGATTAGTTGACTCGCACTATGCATTATGCGTCATGCAGAAACCTATGCTGCAGCCTTATTTTTTTTGCAGATTCCGCCGATGCTTGCGTGTACAGCCGGTCATAGAAAGGTTGCAACACTTTTTTTCGATGGGTTTCAGAATGCAGTTTACTCTCCGAGTGAGTTGGTTCTTACTCATGAATCTATAAATAAGAATCGCTCAGTGAGCAAGTTGCCTTTCTGTGACTAGCTGTACATATACAATATATACTCATAAAAACTAATCTCGTTACGTTGGTTTAAACTTGGAGAAAACTATCTACAAGCGCATAGTTAGGCCTTGCGCACAATAGAAGGAATAAGAAATTAGGAATAAAGAATAAACAATTTTAATCTATCAGAAGTCGGAATACACGGTTTCAGAAATCGTTGGGTTAGGTTGAAATCGTTTATTCTTTATTTCTAATTTCTTATTTCTTCTATTGTGCGCAGGGTCTTAATCAAAATGCTGAGTCGTGCTCGGATTATCACCTGGGTGTTTTCCGAGTGCTATGTCATCTTTGTTTAACATTCGGTAAATAACAAGAATAGAGTGATACTTGAGTAGGAATCTGAACATAAAGGTAATTAAGTAAATCTCCAGATAAATACGGAGGTCAATATGATCAGAACATAAATGTCATGTGTGTGTATATATATATATATATATATACAC
>NW_011627044.1:107352-120635 GCF_000204515.1 Acromyrmex echinatior | reverse complement strand
ATTAATTCACTAACATGTTTATGTCTTCACTAATATGTCAATAATATTTTTTGTGTTATTGTGTATATACACATATATTATAATACACATAAAATGTAATTGTAATTCGTATTCATGAATGTCTTTTTATATACAACGTTAGAATTACATTTTATATATCATTATACACATTATAATATAAAATTTTAATATTGCAAAAATGGACATAGAAAATATCTGCATGAACATCCCAGCACGAGTAATTTTTAATGTGTGTTTACTGACATATTATAATACATGTACAATTTGACATATTACACATATAAATATATTATGACATTGGACTTGTCTTTGCTATTACGGTTTCGTATCGATATATCTATTAATTAAAAATCTGTATTTTATATATATTACAGACTTTTAGTACTGGTGATATATATTAGAACACGGCCTATATTGCATGTGTATATAATACAACTAAATATGTATATAATGCAACTAAATTTCTAAGGTCCGATTCTACAAATATAAGATTAACTTCAATTATGTTTATTTTTTTTTCAATTCTAAAATTGGAAAATTTTCCAAAATAAATCTTACATTGTGGAACCGATCCTAATACACGTCCCTGTTAAGATGGTAATGTAGGAAACGGAATAAAAATATCGATAATTAATCGATCGAATTTCCTGCATGATCATATTAACTTCAGAGGGCGTAAGCAGCTTATACATTGGAAATGAAAACCTGTAATATCGACCTTGATCAAGTTCGGCCTTCGCTCCAGCATCCCCTTAAGCTTACTACTCAAAGTCATATTAAGACATCAAGTTGCCAACAATTGAAGATAAGTTGCTGCAATTCTAGCAACATACTTAGCAATATATACTTAGCAAGCAACATGCTATCAACAAGACAGACACATTGCTCTGGTTGCGGCTCTCTGATTGATCTTTGACTTCTTAAGATGAACTACGTTACACAGCATCCGTAAGATCAATAATTATGAACTGTTAATAACATCTGTAATTATGAAATTGATCAATCATAGCTATTCCTCTGAAAAATGGAACTGTGATTGATTAGTTTTTCAATTACGAAAGTTATTAAACCCAATTAAGGGTGACCATGTAAAAACGTAATCACTGTCTTGAATATAAAATCTGATTTTAAATACCAGCCTATGATTGGTTCAAGATATCGTATATAATTCTGTGATTAAAAAGCGTGACCTTATTCTGCGCATGCGTACATCTTTGGCAAATTTTGGCAATAATTTTTCAAGCGTGTTAGTTAGCTGTAAGACAAAAAGGATCTCAGACCTCTTTCCCATAGCCAATCAACAGCTTGAAAAATTTGTTATACGACAAAAAACGGACGCATGTACTGCGGGATCTACAATAGAAGTCATAATGGTTGTATGGTCTTAAGTCGTAGAAAATTGACCAATCATAGTCGATTATTCTTCTCATGACCATTCTACAATAAGCCATTAATCATAAATCAGAAGTTAGAAGTTTGGAAATTGACCAATTACAATTTTTTTACTTCTGACTTCTGATTTATGACTAATGGCTTATTGTAGAATTGCCATCATATTCGATTGTGATTGGTTAATTTTTTACAATTTAAGATTCTACGATTTCTATTGTAAACCCCGTATTATATTGGCCTAAGGCTGTAAGACACGTCGGGAGTAAAGAGTTCCGCACAATAAAAGGAACAGGGAACAGAAAATAGAAAATAAATTTCAACCTACAGAAATCATGTATTGTGTTTTTAATAGGCTGAAATTTTCCGATAACAAATTTTTTATGCATGAGTATGTATAAATATGTATGAATATTCATAAAAGATGTATTTGTTTGCGCAGCGGTTAGCGCAGAGAGTTATTTAATCCTTGTTTAACATTCGATGAATTGCACTGAAAATTATATATATTTACGTAAAAATGAAAATAAGAGGTACAACCTAATATGACCTTGATTTTGATAAATGTTATCTAGGTCATAATCCTGAACAACATTTAAGAGGTTCTAACTGTCGGACACCTTGAATAATGTTAATGCCGGTGGTGCTGTAATCTGCAGCCTTATAACTCGAAAAGCATTTAATGAAAATAAACTTAATTATATAATAGTTTCGGAAATCTCTCGAGATGATCTACAAGAATGTGAATAAAAAGTAGGGAGTTCCATTTAAAAAATTGAAGGTAACCTTCACGTGATCTTCAAGCAACTATTCAAGATCAAATTAATGACACCCTCTTATGTCCCCCCTCTTATGTCAAAGCCATACAACTTTTGTCTGAAATATTTTTTTCTCAGATCAAGAATAAAAAAGTTATTTGGGGACATTAAAATGGAACACCCTTTGTATGATTATACATGTTATGAATATTTATACATATTTATACATAATCATGCATAAACAATTTTTTACCGGGTTCTTATTCCTTGTTCCCATTTCCTGTGCTTTCTATTGTGTTTTCAGCTTTACCCTCGACATATCACTGGCCTAGTTTCCACCGAAGGTTTAAATCGGATCAGAATGTGAGAACTAACTATAGTCGAGCATTCTCCTGTTCGATTGTTAATTGTACTGTAGTTGACTCTTATATTCTGATCCGGTTTAAATATTCTAAACTAGGCCACTTATATTTAATGTTGAAATTACAGCTAAAATACTGTAAATCGCGTTTTAATTACGATATTCGTAATCAAGAAAGTCACCTGAAATCGTTCTATATAGCGATTTGTATTAAATGTATAAGACGGTGTTATTTTCGGGGACTATGTATATACATCTGCAAATGTATTATATATCGTTTCAGGGACATCTACAAATATATAGTTTTCTAGTATATGTATAATATCTATTGAGTTGTGTTGCGTTGTTGCTCTGTAGAGTGATTTCACATAACACAACTCAACAAATTTAATATACAATATATACTAGAAAACTATATATTTGTAGATGTCTCTGAAATGAACGATATACATTTGTAGATGTACTATATGTAGCCCCCGTCTTATACATTTAATACAAATATGTACAAATAAAAAAGACGCATTATGTACACTTCAGTGGGTGATTCCGCATTTATGTATACCAAAAAAACAGTGTGTTAATAAAAGTCCCCAAAAACTACAATTAACATATATATACAGAGTGGCCCATGTAAAGTGTTACAAATTAATAATTCTAAAAATATTTGTCCTATCAAAAAGTTGTTCATTAGAAAGAGGGGCCTTTCATATATTCGAGAGGGGTTCATGTATTCGAGGGACCTTTCTAACTACGTAAACAAAAATCCATTCCGTCTCCCCTTGTAACTTCAAAGTTTCAAAAGGAGCCCCCTGTAAAATGTTACATATTTGGATTCTACAAAGAAAAACAAGTAAACTTTGTCTGAAATATTCCTTTAAAAAATTTTTATCAAAAGTTATGAACATTTGAACTTTTAGTCCTTTTTTAGGCAATTAATTTTAGAACGTTTTAATATTTAAAAATCGCATATGGCATTTCTTCATTTAGAAAATCGTTTGCGTGTACATTAAAAGTGCAATTAAAAGACAAAAAGCAAATCCAATAGTTAATTATGATAACAGTGTCAACATTCTCAGCAGCAGTTGAAGTAAATCACATGTCAATCAACGCGAATTAACAAACACGTCTGGAGTTGGACGATCTTCAATACAGCAGATTTTGAAAAAAAACCAAAATTTCATTCGTATCGTTTGATTTTGACTCAGGAATTTTTAGAAACTGATTGTGAACGTCGTGTAATATTTTTTAAGTGGATGTGTAATGCTATGATAAATGATTCATTTTTGCAAAATATTCTTTTTTCTGATGAAGCAATATTTATCAATGGACACCTTAATAGACATAATGCGCTATTGGTTATATGAGAATCCTCATTGGATGTGCGACGTTTATTTCCAACATCATTGGTCATTAAATTTATGGTGTGAAATAATTGGCGATTTCGTAATTGGATCATACTTTTTTGATGATATTATTAATACTGAATCTATTGTAGTCTATTAAATACTTATTGTAATCTATTAAAGAATCATCTTTCCTTACTTATAGAACAATTATCACTTAATGTAAGAAGAGACATGTGATTTCAACAAGATGCACTTCCTCATTTTTTCAGTGCAACGCGTACTTTTTTAAATAAAATATTTCGGATATATAGGTGGAAGAGGTCCTGTTGAATGACTCCCTCGTTCACCTGATATTATATCTTTGGACTATTTTTTATGGGGGTATATCAAAGAGGAAGTCATCTCAATTCCTCAATCTCATTTACGACGAAAGAAGATTTAAAACAAAGAATACATACAGCTTGCACTGAGGTGAATCCAGAAATTGTTGTTTAGAGTTAAGCAAAGTTTTGTAATAAGAATTAATAAGTGTGTTTAGATGTTAATGGTCAACAGTTCGACCATTTAATAAAATAAAAAAAAAAGAAAAACTACAAGTCTTATTTAATTTATCATTAATTTCAATGCACTCTACATTAAAGTTTAAATGTTTATAACTTTTGATAGGAGTATTTTCCAAAGAAATGTTTCAGATAAAATTTATTTTATTTATTTTTTCCCGTAGAATCCAAATATGTAACATTTTACAGGGAGTCCCATTTGAAACTTTGAATTTACTCCCCGTTCCTTATCAAGGGGGGACGGGGGTAGATTTTTGTTTACGTAGTTAGAAAAGTCAAATATATGAAACTCTCTCATGAATAACTTTTTGATAGGACAAATATTTTTAGACAAATATTATTAGCTTGTAACACTTTTTACGTGAGCCACTCTGTATACACACACACACACACACACACACACACACACACACACATATATTAGATGTACAAATAAGTTTCCGCCGTTTTTTATCAAAAATTAAGCATTTATTGTGAAAGAACGATACATAATGTTTTATTGATGTAAGTCAAAATGTAAGTGCAAGTTCTTTTTGCGTTTGGCACGAATCTTCATTCAATAATGCTTCCAATTCCGCGTCTTCGTACACTTTCGGCCTTCCGCTACGTTCTTTGTCTTCGACATCAAATTCATCGTTCTTAAATTTTTGAAACCATTCACGACAACTTCTCTCACTTAAGGCAGCCTCACCATATGCTTCTACAAGCAATCGATGAGCCTCAGCTGCAGATTTCTTCAAATTAAAGAAGTAAATCAAAAGTTCCCGCAAATAACGCTTATTCGGCTCAAAACTCGACATTTTCGCACAAAAAAAAATATATGATGCTGATACAAAATCGCTAGTATTTCAAGGTTATGTTGTTGACAGATGTCCAACCATAATGTTTTACATCAGATAATGTTATCCATAGTTTGCTAGTGGCGCCGTCTTTTGTCAAACGGCGGAAACTTATTTGTACATCTAATATATACAAAACATTCTAAGTGTTCAGAATTGTAATATATATATATATATATATATATATATATATATATATATACATATTACAATTCCTAACACTTATAATGTTGTAGCAATATTACAGCGCATTCTGCAATATTGCAACATTTCTGCAATGTTACTGCAAGTTTCTGTGCTGTATAAGATAATTTTATTTCCAAGAAATTAAAAACTATAAACATTACAGGGGTATTTTCTATTATTACCGATAGATTAATCAATGCATGCAATTCCACATAGAACAGTGGCCTAAGTTTACATCGTACATTTGATACACGTACTTAGCTAATAACTTTCTATTTTAACTCGATGTATTCAAAGATGTACTAAATTGGTACAATATGCATCAAAATGATTAATTAAATACACATATCATGTATATCAATGTATAAAGGTGCCTATAAGAGCCAACATTGGTTAGTCATGTATGATAAATTTGTTAGTTAAACATAAATTGTAGATGTTTTGATTACCGATTTCGATCATTATCAATACAAATGTTTAATACTTGAAAAGTATTCGTCATATAAATAATATGAAATTTTAAATTATATCAACGGATTAATGTTGGTTTATTTGCTGTTGTTTCTATCTAAGTCTTTATGTATCCAAGAACTCATTTATATTAATTGCCAAGTTAACTATTAATTAAAAATAATTGTATATTTAATTCCTATTATTACAAAAAGATAATGTCTCATTGATTCTAAACTTACATGAAAAACGCTTGGTATAACCTGTGTAGTGACCTCATCAGATCGCACGCTTGAGATCATATGACAACGACAATCTAATTCGACTGTTTTGAACAAAATCTCAGAGAGGGGAGCATTAATTCCCCGTAAATAAATTTGAATATATTGGATTAAGAAACTCTGTGTCCTTTTTTATATTGAGATATTCTTTTGTTTCTTAATAAAAATCATTTCAGATGTTAATATTTTATGCAAATTTTCTTCTTCAAAATTGTTATATTCTCCCAATCAAAATCATGGGAAAATTTTAATCTGTGATATTATGTTTATATATTTTACATGTATCGCCGAAATTAAAATATTTAATAGAAAGTTAGTATCCGTATCAAGTGCACGTATCAAGTGATATAAACTAAGTAAATATTGAAAGCTTCTAGTAAATTCACCATAAAAACTTATAAAAGAAAATCTGTTGAAACACATTGGCCAGCCGACGGCCATAAATTGTTTCTCGTAAAGAACATGTCGACTTTCATAGTCTGAAAACCATAGACACTTATAGGTTGGTACGAGGCAAGTCAATAAGTTTTTAGAAAAACATAGTAAAACACTTTTTTTTTTATCGATTCATTTTTATTTCTCATAATCTCCTTTCAGCTGGATACACTTGATCCAATGATTTTCCAACTTTTTCAAGCCGTCCGATATATGATTAATGTGATTTGTCCCCAACCCTTCAAAATAAGTCCCTGTTTCGACGATGAGCTGCTCTCTGGTAGTGAATCTCTTTCCTCCGAACTTTTTTCAGGTTTGTAAACAGGAAATAGTCGCAGGGAGCTAAATCTTGCGAATACGCTGGATGGGAAAGCAATTCGTAGCGGAATTCGTTGAATTTGGTCATCGGACGTGTGAACTCGTGCATTGTCTTGGTGAAAGAGCACTTTCTTCTTCGCCAAATGAGGACGTTTTTTCTTTAAAATGTTATTGAAACGGTAGTAGTAGTTGATCGTTTGCTTCGATGGAAGGAAATCGATATGAATTATACCGCGTGCATCCCAAAAAATTGTGGTCATCACCTTTCCGGACGACTTCACGGTCTTCGCCTTCTTCGGAGCTGGTTCACTCGGCGAAGTCCATTGTTTTGACTGTTCCTTCGTCTCGGGTGTGAAGTAATGGATCCATGTTTCGTCCACAGTAATGAATCGACGCAGAAATTCATCTGGATTACGTTGAAACATCTCCAAATATTGTTTTGAAATTGTCATACGCGGTCGCGCTTATGGTCCACAGTAAGCAAACGCGGCACCTATCTTGCCGAGCTTTTTCATACTCAATTGTTCGTGCAAAATTGAAATCACTGTGCCATGTGATATGCCTGTGGCCTCAACAAGCTCACGCACTTTCACTCGTCGGTTAATCGAAACAATATCGTGGGCTTTATCGATGATTTCTGGCGTAGCAGCCTCAATTAGACATCCCGAATGAGGTGCATCACATGTGGATATACGATCACGTTTAAATTCATTCACCCAATTGTATACAGTCGCAAACGCTGGTGCAGATGTGCTATGAACATTATCCAATTCGGCTTTGATTTCTTTCGGCGTTAAATCTTTCATATGTAGATGTTTGATCACTGCATGAAACTCGTTTTTTTCCATTTTGCAAAAAATAAAAAGGTTGTTCGCTTTAATCGTCTACAGAAATGAAGCTACGCGAATTCCGCTCAAAATTTGACAGTAATCAGTTAAAAGATGCTACTTGTCAAAAAGTAATGTGACATGATACTGCGAATGTCCCCTGACAGATTTTCTAAGAACTTATTGACTCGTATGTTTAACTTTTCGTTTCTTTTCCAAATAGAATAAAGCAGACAAATTCTCTGCTTTAAGAGGATCCTCCTGTTTTACCACGTAAGCACATATATTTTTTGTATAAGAAATACTTTTTTTTCCAATTCAAAAATCCTTTTTCATAATTAAAGTATACGCTCTAATACTTGTCTGGAAAGTGGAGTCTATGACGAGAAAAAAAAATTTTAAAATTGATATATTAGGCATAGTAAAAAGAAATCCATTATTTTTCCAATAGATGACTAGTAATCTGTATCTCGCGTTGCGAGATTTGTTTGACATGAAAGCTTCGCAACCTGTACATGCGAAATAGTGGTTTCCAGACATGTAGTTTACACAAACAAACAACGTCGAATTCTTAGAATTAGACTTAGACGTTTTATCGCTACGAATTTGTTATATGAAAATTAACACGTACGTGTTAATTGACTGCGTGTAGGTTGCGTGAGGTATTGCTGTGACAGTATAAAAACATATCGATATGCGTAGAGTCCCTAGAAGAAGAGAGTCTGGACATTCGGCGGAAGTGCTCTCAAAATGGCGACAAATATGTGTGTATGTATGTAGTGTTAATATAGGTGTTTCGTTTGGCTACTGTGTCATATAAGTAACATTTTTTTATTAATACACATCAATTTGTGATGATTAATAATAATATATAATAGCTCTTCAATTCAATATAAAAATTAAATAAGTAATATTTTTGATATGTATTTACATATATATAATTATTAATTATTATCTAATTATTAATTATTATTAATTATAATTATTCTTTGAAGACGGCTAAAAAATGAGCCGAAACATATAAGCGCGTTATTAAGAGTAATAAAGAATTTTTTGTGTTATATTTGTATATTATTCGCGCAATAATTATTGTGCCCGACTCTTATTGCGCCGTTACCTTTAAATTTCTTTTTAATAGTAAGAAGTTCTTGAAGATTAATTTATGATGATTATTTATTTTGACTTCGTATCAGCTGCGCACTACGGCATTGCCAAAACTGTTATTACTAATGCGATCCATGAAGTAAAGGTAAACTTTATGAAAATAAAGTTTTAAATCCATACGGTAAAGTCCGATTTTTCTTTTGTGTACACAATCCCTACAGTACAAAAGTTGCAGCAACAATGCTGCAACATTGCAGCAATATTGAGCATTATTGAGCGATATTGCTGCAAATTCTGTGCTGTATGAGAATGATTGATATTTCATCTGTCAAATGCTTAATAGTTTTTCAAAGTTCTAAGTTGGCTGAGTATGTATTAAATGTAATTATTTACTTCGAAATGATCGTCTCCCATAAGGCGATATGCTTTGTCAACTTCAGAATAATATTACAAGAAAACTATACGGTCAATATTGTTCAAATTGTAGGATTATTTATGTACAGTATTTATACAACATATAAAAAAATTTCTACAACATATAAAAAAATTAAGACTCTCAGTTTTGATTTTCGACTAATAGGCGAATCTCCTTAAATTATATCACATTTTGAGTATCGCAGAAAAAACACTGGCTAATATATCAATATGGTCAGTCACTTATTCCATCATTCTCATTGATTAATCATCTTCTTGCGTAACAAGATACCTTTTTTTATTTATTACACCATGTAACTATTATACAACATGTTTGTAAATATAAATATATGTTATATCGCAGTTATATTCAATAATGTTTGCTAGGATGTAGCAAACATTATTGAATATAACTACGATATAACATAGATTATAAACTATTGTAGCAATCCATACAGCACCGATTATTGCGGAAAGTTTTCAGAAATGTTTCAACCTTTCACATCTCACATGCAACAACTCTGAAAGGATTCCGCATACGTTATATGAAATGTTTTAACAGAAATGTTTCTAAAATCTATCATATGCAATAAATTGAAAAACATATTTATACAGAACAAAAAATCATCATATTAAAATGGTTCCAAAATGTTTACTAAAAGTCATTGATCGCAATTGGGTTTATTTTGATGTTATGACTTGTTCTACTTTAAGTGCAAAAAACTTTTGTATATGAATTACTTGTTCTGCTTTAATTGCGAAAAACTTTGTATATGAAATGATATTGTGTAAAAACTGCAGGTGTGATTTTTTAATAATGATTATGTATAAGTGCTTTTGTGCAGAAAATATGTAGTATTAATTAATCAAAATAGTTGGCGATATAATTACTATTTTTGAGAAATACTTGAAGTTTATTTCAATAAGATTTGTAATCTGTAAATAGATCACAACAAAAACTCTCAACAAATTTTAAGTACTTCAGAAATGATATTTAAATATATGTTTAATTGATACTTAAACAATATTCAAATTTATTATGTCAACATAATAAATTAAAATATTATTTAAGTATCAATCAAATATATACTTAAATATCATTTTTGTAAAAAATGGTTGAAATTTTGATAATATTTAGAGAGATTAAGAATTTTTTCTATGACATTTCATCAACCTTTCAACAAGATTTCATATACAAGAATCGTGGACTCTATTTGTTATTTCAGAGCTGTCTCAGAAATGTTACAGACGTATTTTTATAAAATGTTTCACTTTTCAGTTGAAATACGTATTTCTGAGATGTTTCTAAAAACTTTCGGTGCTGTAAATTATGGAAATAATTTATGGAAATTTTAATTATTATATAGGTATATACAGGGAGTCCCAAAATTTTTTGCTAAGCGCTCTTGTTTAGATAGAGCGGACTAAATTGAATAAAAAACTCCTGTACTATTTTGCAATTGTTGCAATATTTAACAAGATATTAATTACTAAAAGTCGCTGAATATTATTTTCAATAATTTTTTACTTAAATATTATCAACTTTACAGAAAAACAGTGAGAGACAAAAATTGTTTATTTTCTTCTTATAAAGTTTTGACAATATTTTCAGAACTTTTTCAGAATTTTTTAATATCGTATTTTCTTATGTTAGTAAAATAGTTGCCAATAAGAAAATGCAGTACCAAGAAGTTGATAAAAAATTCTGAAAAAATTCTTAAAGTTCTATAAGAAGAAAATAAACAATTTTTATCTCTTGCAGTTTTCTTGTAAAGTTGATAGTATTTCTATCTATACAAGAGCGCTTGGCAAAAATTTTGGGACACTCTGTATATTCCAATTTTCCCAACAATTATTGATGACAAAATATAGCGTATTACCTTTCCTAAATGGCTCACAAGATATTTCAATTCCTTTATTTCAATATCGTCATAAGTTTGGCCACGGTACCATTTTAAAGAATCCTTCGCTTTTATTTCGTTATTCTTCGTGAGATGATAAAAAGGACTTTCGGGCAATAGATTTACCAAAGCAATCACGAAGCATGTCACGGCACAAATTAAGCTGTACCTAATCACTTTATGTGTTATTATTATTAATTATGTTAACTATTCTATGATTCTATAATTTTTAGATTTCGACTCGATTAAATTTTACATTTGGTATGTAATATATTTTGATTAACGTAGAATATACAAAAGTATATTTTAATAAGTATAACTAAAATTTAATCAACATAAAAATTTATCAATTTTCTATTATTATAGTCAGAGAAAAGATATTCATATTCTACAAAATTTAATGTTACGTACAACAATTGGCATATTACATTTAACGTTAATGTTATTTTTACTTAGACAAAAGTTTATCACTTTTGAAGCTCCCATATGTATTATTTTAATAACAGCTACGCAATTTGAGAGTTCTCTGTGTCAATACATCATCATAAATACTAATGTTTCAGTTATTTCATGAGACTGAGTATTAAATTATTTCTCGTTATAATCAAATAAACTACAATGTTTACAAAACATTGGCATTTAATAAATATAATATATCAAGACAAAGAGATAATCACGTAGCTTCTTTAAAAGTTTATCATTGAGCAAAATATTTAAACATTTCGAATCATAGTATTAATACATCCCATTAATAGAAAGAAGGTAATATTATGGTCAGAGTAAATTATAATGACATCTTTTAATATCTCTGATATGAAAGGGCAAATTCTAATGATTATCTATAGAATTTTTTATTTAGTAATTTGATGTTACATTATGATACTAATATGCAATACGCAATAGTTTGCATTTATTATAACGTATATTTACTTTCAAGTATTTTAAAATGTTTTTAAGGTATTCTTCGTTATATTAATTTGAGTTATTTTTACATGAATATATTATATAGAATAGGATCGGATATTATGAGTACTGTAGATAATATGAGCATCTTTTATATTTCTGTAATGGTTGATATCAGTAGTGTCAACTGTTGTAGAAAGATGTATCTGTCTTAGCGATATTCCAATATGCTACAAAATTTGAGCACTTAAATAAGTAAATTTAAGTACTTTGGATATTTATCATATTAAATAGGTATGTATGTTATTTTCTTATTTCTTACGTTTTTTCCTCTAACTTTAGGTTCCCAATCTACATTGAGATAAGATATTTTGTTCTGCATGTTAATATTTATAAAGTAAACAATATTGAGCCATTCTAAATATTTATTCTTCAAAAATCCCGAGATCATTATTGATTTATTAGACACGGGAGTTTTTCAGATAGGTTTGCATGGTCGAGTATTATATGAGCACCTTCATTATTCCTTATTATACACAGAAAAAAAGAGTCTGGGGTCGGCAATCACTATGGCAATCAGTGTACATTTCTTTCGAAATATATTGCGACAGTATAGTAATAAAATAGGCAATGCTAGCAGTATTAGCAATACACTAGCAATATGCTAGTAATATATAGTATTAGGTTGATGCGTATGAAATATCGGATTTATAAGTGAATATATAAAACTATATATCTTTTTTCAAAAGCTGTTTATTTAATCAAAATATGCTCCATTTGTTTCAATTTCTCAACGAGATTTTAATTCATAGATACCTGTCTTAAAGAAATTCTGATCTTTAGAATCAATAAACTCTGATATGGAATTTTTCAGTCTTCATTTTCTGTCTTCATTTTCATACTATTTAGCCCGTAAAAACTGTTCTAAATGTTTAAAAAAATGAAAGTCGGTTGGCGAAAGATCCGGTGAATAAGCTGGATGTTGCAAAATTTCATATTTTAATTCATTTAATTTCACAATTGTTTTGTACGACGTATGCGGCCGAGCGTTGTCATAGAGAAGTATTGGGCCATGCCGATTAACAAGTAATAGGCGTATAATTTTCAATTTTTCATGTATTTCAATGTACTGGCAGTACTTTTCGGCTGTAATTGTCTTCCCAGTTCGAAGGAATGAGTAATGAATTACT
>NW_011627044.1:83981-106163 GCF_000204515.1 Acromyrmex echinatior | reverse complement strand
TTTATGTTATAATTATATAACTATACTATATATATATTATATATATATATATATATATATAACTATACTATATATATATATATAATACAACCGGGTTATGAAATTATTTGTTCCCTTATTTATATGTTATAATAAACGAACAGCAAAATAACGGCATTCATTGCATGTTACATAACAATTGCTTCAATTGATATTAGTACTATATAACAGTGGTCGGAATTAGTTGCTCATTTTGGACCAATTCCCGAACATCCATTGTTCCCTCACTATCGCTTGCCGCTCGACGGTCGAACCGCTGATCATGCGGCTGACGCTATGTCTCAGGAGTGTCACTTAGTGAAAAAATTTTTAACATAATTTTTATAAATAAAATTTTCTATTATTTAGATATATATTTTTTGCAAAAATATAAATGACAATAATGTACGATAATTAGAATTAAGATATTTTTCCACCTTTGAGATAATATTGCAGATGCATTTTTTTTTTAATGGTTTCCCCCATATGTCTATTCCACTAAAAAAATATCGAAGAAGATAATAAGACATATGGCTCGAGAGTAAAATATTCTAATTAAACATTTAATTAAACACAGACATTATACTAAAAAGAAGGAAATAATATTCACAATTACACTATTATATTTTGCTTATATTTTTATACGTAGTATTATGAAACGTTCATGTGTAACTATCACACGCGTAACTCTACCATATGTAATATTATCATCTATTACAAACACTATTAGCACGCTATTTTTTTTTTTACGCACAATGTGAATCCCCAAAACTATATAATGTCGCATAAGACCTTTATACGTTTCTCTACCAAAAAATCGTTGAGAAACAATTTATTATAAATGATATAAAATTATATATAATAATAAAATCATGAGAACAATAAGATTGGAAACAAGACCGTTTATGTTAAATAACATTACTTTAAATACGAAGCGCCATTACGGTTTGAATGTTAAGATGTTGAATTATTATATATATTCATATAAATGAATTAATTTCATAAATGATAATTGCGTGCCGATATGATTGTCGGACTTTCAACGCAATCAATCTGAAATATTAATAATCTCCCCAAATTTCCCAAATTAATCTTAAAAAACAGTAATAAACTTATTGCGAAAAAGACTTGGGGCGCTCGCACGAAATGCAAGACATTCGGGTTCGACTTCCGGCCGAGGCAATATTTTTCGCAATAAGTTTATTACAGTTTTTTAATAATCGTTACCTTGAATATATTCTCGGCGATGGTAAGCAAACAGCTCATAAAGCCAAGCCGTCCATTCAAAACATGCGGATATCTCGCTCCTGCTCTAATCACGCTCTATCTCAAATGGCACGCGACACTCAAAAGATTGATCGCGCACATGTTTCGCGTATGACAATTCAGTTCGCTTTCCAATTCTGATCAATATGGATCATGTATCGCTATTCATTCGTAACGCTTCTTATCTCGAATCTGAAGTTCGAGCCACATCGAAGTTCCATCGCGTATTATCGCTGCATTTTTGTCACCTATCGTTCTCGGTATACGCGTACCGCAAGGGCATTCAGTGCACAAGGATTACTTGAATCTTCGGCGAGATTTGCCGGTCTCATTGCTGGTCGTAATACATTTTCTTTCGAACGGCTGTGAGAAACTACTCGTATCAAGTGTGAATTACCGTGCACACATCTAACCGAACGCATTAATTATCAGATTACGAGCATCGCTTACCGCCTACTTCGAACCAATCTTAATTCAACTCAACAATAAACTCTGAATTGTTACAACAAAAAGAGTCGTTATTACACACCGCCTTGGCGAGCGAGTCTTCCATCCAAGGTGACAACGTCACAAACTCACAAACACGCACCTGCTGCGCGCTGATATATAATTGTTTATTCTTCTTCGCTGTTCATCAAAGATCGCTTGCTAGCGATACGTGTATGACGTGTACGTTAAAGATCTTATTCGAGATTATTAAAATACAGAGTTTTGGGAATTCGTACTGTAAATTTATAAAAATAGAAGGTACTATTAGCATGATAATAGTGTTAGTATTACATGTGATTGTGCTACGTATGATAGTTCTATATATGATAGTGCTACGTGTGATAATTTTATCTATGATAGAGTTATATAATGCTGCATTTCACAATACTACAAGCGAAATATCCACTACTATAAAAAAAAGTACAAGTATAAAACTTGTGAATATTATTTCTTTTTTTCTGGTATATTACTACTAAATGCGTTTAGAAAATGGATAAACGTGCAATCTTTTGATAAGACGTGGAAAATTTTTTTTTTGCATCTATTCATAATAAAACCATCTATCTTTTGTATGGTCATCAACCGGTCATCTGTCGTAAAAAAATATATTAATTTTTATAGACATTGTAGTATTAAACATTCAAGTGAATATTTAAAATATGTGGACAAGGAGAAATTCGATTTGATTGAGGGATTAAAATTAGATCATCAACAAGGTTGTAGTTCGAGTCCTTTTGTCGCGTGAGATAATGCTATACCATCAGAAAAAGCTCTTACAGCGTCATACACAATTTCGAATTTAACTGCAAAAAATTTAAAGCCGTTCAGTGATGGAAAATTTGTAAAAGAATATCTCATCGCAGTAGAAGAGTTGTTCGGAAATTCTGTGACTCTTGAAGAAACTAGCAGCATTAAGTGACAAAACTGTAAAATCAAGAATTGATGCTTCTTTTTTAGAAAAAAAATTAAAATCTTTATTAGCATCTTACTCTTTCTTCTCATTATGTCTCGATGAAAGCACCGATTATTAGCATGAGTCAATTGAGTATTTTTGCTTGAATTGTGCAAAACGATTTCTCACATATTGAAGATTTAGATTTAGTGCCATGCATAATACAACAAGGGGAGTGATATTTTCGAAGCTGTTAATCAAAGTCTTCAAAAATTTGATATTGATTTTTCGAAGTTCGGCGATCGTAACCGATGGTGCAAAAGCAATGATAAGTTCGAAAAATGGATTCTTCGATCTAATAAAGCAGTGAGATTTAAAATTTTCTGTTATTCATTGCATCATACATCAAGAAGCGTTATGCAGAAAAGTTGTAAAATTATGCACTGCAATGCAAATCGTCACAAAAATTAACGTTAATTAAAGGCAGTCAAAAATTCCTTTCTCATCAAGAATTTCAAAACTTTCTTGGGGAGCATAATGCTATTTACACGGATGTGCTTGTAAATTCTGTATCGTGAAATTCGATGACTCAGCGCAGAGAAATGTTTAGAAAAATTCTTTGCAATAAGAAAAGAGATCTTTCTTTTTACAAGCCTGCTGATATAATAAATGCTGCTGAGTAATAAATTTAAATTTTAGATTCACTTTGAGCTTGCTCTAATAACTGACATGACGAATCATTTAAATATTTTAAACTTAAAGCTACAAAAAACTAACCAAACCATTTTGGAACTTATTAGTTATATCGATTCCTTCTGCAGAAAGCTGACATTATTTAAAAATCATTTAGAAAATAATAACCTTCATTTTTTTCCCCTCCTGCCAGATTTTTTCTGAAGAACACGGCAAAAAGTGTTCAAAAAACAATTTAATATAATTGAATCTTTAATAAGTCAATTTAATATGCGTTTCAATGATTTCAAAACATTAAGACAAGATTTAATTCTTTTTGAAAATCCTCTCAAATCCAGAAACAAAGTCTAGAATTTCAGAAAGAACTTTGCGATTTACAATGTGATATTTCTATAAAAATACGACAAGAAAAGGGGATCGAGTTTTTCAAAATTTTAGATGTATTGCGTTACCTACGACTAAGAAATTTTGTTCTTCGAATTTTTTCTATGTTTGGGGCCACATATCTTTGCAAATGTTTCTTTTCTAAAATGAAGTTTATGAAAACAGATAAATATTCTCGTCTGAACGCTGCATCATTATCTTCGTTGATGCAAATTAGTTCATCTACAATTCCTGTGGATATATCATCTTCACCGTGCAAACGATCCAGAAGATCAAATTATTGTAACTATTTAGAAAATTAGTCGACTTCTCTTGTTTGTATGTAATTAAATGTTTTACACTATAAAATATTTTACTCTCAAGTCGTATAGTTTATCTTCATCGATTTTTTAATGGATTAGGCCTATTAGGGAAACCACTTAAAAAAAAAACGCATCTGCAATAGTACCTCAAAGATGATAAAGAAAACTATTATCTAAATTTTAATTATCATACACTATTGTCATTATAAAAATTATATTAAAAGTAAAATTTTTTACAAGTTTCTCCTGAAGGTACGCTATCAGCGTATTAAGAGACACTCCTGAGGCATAGCGTCAGCCGCGTCGGCGGCTCGACTGTCGAGCGGCAAGCGATAGTGGAGGAACAATGAGCATCGCTTCGGAAATCGGCCCGAAATGAGCAACTGCTATAGAATTTAAATTATGGTTTCTATCCGCGATGCCGCAAAGCTCTGTGTCAGTCGAGCTTTGAGCTGTCGAGCGTGACAAAGCAAAACACACGTGACAATTTGTATTTGAATCATTAGAATTTATGAACAAATGAGTATTATTTGGGCTACAGAAGAATATTATTAATGAATTCAATCGCTTGCATTACAAATTATATCAGTGCATACTAAAAGCTGTTCCAATAGTGAAGTTAAATGTAAAAGTAGTAATTGTTGAGATTATCCTTCAGTACACCTCCGATGTTAATTAAGTTTATTCGATACGTTTTTGCATGAAATGAATGAATTTCGTAAATAAAGTAAGTCGCTCTGCTCCGTAATGGAAATATTAATCGTTATAGTGAAGACTATTCACGTTAGGAAATCTCTGTCACGTCGATAGAGATGGCATAGAGATAGATATAAGAATATGTAAGTGAAGCTATAATAATATCTGCTTCAATATTACACAAGTTCTTTGTTTTAAAAATAAATTCTCTGCTTTAAAAACACAATTTTTCTGTTTTAAAAATATAAATTCTCTGTTTGGAAAATCCTGGTATAGCAAAGTCTATAGAAACAGATTTTGAGCAGGGCTTGCAATTTTTGATTGCAGAAAGGCAATAAATTGTACCCAAAGCTTGCATTATCTGACATTTCCTGGTGAGAATTTTTCATATAATTTTTTACAATTTCTATATAATTTTTCAGAATTTCTCAATAATTTTATAACTTTCTCACATTTTTTATACGAATTGAAAAATTTCTCAGAAAATTTACATCTTTTCTCAGAATTTTTCATATAATGGGCAAATCAATAAATAACCCGTGTTAATAATGAAAACGCAAGCTTTTCACAAAATTTTTTTTTATTTTTCAACGTAATCCCCTTTTAGGAGAATACACTTTTTCCAACGCTTCTGCCATTTTTTTAACCTCTCAGAAAAATACGATTTGTTGAACTCTGCAAAATAGGCCTCTGTTTCGGCGATGAATTTCTTTCCACCGAGCCATTTTTTCCAAGTTTGGAAACAAGAAGAAGTCACAGAGGGCTAAATCCGGAGAGTACATGCGGCAGCAATTCGTAGCGCAATTCGATCAATTTGGCTATGGCGATTGTGGAGGTGTGAGCAATCGCGGCACCCATCAGGCCGACAGCTTTTTCATTCCCAAGTTATCATGCAAAATATTGAATGAATCACTCTGAAATTTTGTATGGTGTCGTTTGAAAGATGGTAGTATACGATAGTAATGCCAACTTGCATCAGTAACGTCGCCTGTCTTGAAACACAGGTACTTATTGATTTGCCTACGTATGTTAATTATGAAATACCGTAAGATTTTTAATATTTTTTGTAAGTATAATTTCTGATAAAATGTTACAAAATCTAAAAAAAACTTAAAAATACTTTTTAATTAAAGTTAAATTTAAATTTAAATTTAAAAATTATGGGATGAGAAATTTCGGAATATTTCAGAATTCACTTGTATGAGAAGATTGTCTGAGAGAAGATGTAAACTTTCCAAATATTTCTGAGTATTTTTGAAAAATGTTCCATTAGCATAAAAATTATGAGAAAAATTTTCACCAGGGTTAGCAAATTGCTATCAGAAATATGATAAAGCTTGTTAGACATGCTTTGCCAGCAGATTGATAGCAGAAAATGAACAAAGTCCTACATAACCTGACGGCAGATTGAGAGTAGATTGAGAAGAAAATTCTGCTCGTTTTTTGCCAATTTGCTGACACAGCTTGTCAGCAGGTTTTATCGACAAAGCCATAGCCAAAAGCGGATACACAGCCATACACAGATGGTTATAATTTCGTAATCAAAATCTAATCGAGTTTGCTGCTAATCTGGTCCCAAATTTGCTAATGTTTTGCTATCAGGAAACATATACAATTATTTTCTATATAATTTTTAGTTTTACAGCAGAGAATTTGTTTTGATTAGTTTTGATATTATCTATTTTAAAAACAAATTCTTTGCTTTAAAAACAAATTCTCTATTATAAAAACAAAAATTATTAGAAAAATAATTTAAAAGCAGAAAATTAGTGTTTTTAAAAAAGAATTTTTTTAAGTAGAAAATTTGTGTTTAAAAGTCTGAAAGAATTTGTGCAACCCTTAATGCTATCGATAAATTTCCTCACCTGAATATGTCAACTTCAAGCGAAAACAAACTGTTCCGTTTGTTTTTGCTTTACAATTAATTCCAAGATCTTTTCTGGGAGTAATGCATTAAATTACGCTAGAATAAGCAAATTACGCTAGCAATAATCACATTCTAGTTTTATAATAATAACGTAGCAAATTATATTATTATTATATGACTATTATATAATATCTCAAGTTACATGTTATATTTATTATATATTATATAGCTGCAATGGTTTGTGAATGGGAAATTACAACTAAGTAGACGTAGAATGTCATGCACGCGTTATCTGTTATATTCTGTTATATGGAAGTAATATAATAGTTATATATTTATGTTTGTTAACATTTTATTTGGCTGTATAAATTTCGAGTTACAAAGTTAAATAATAACATGACATTTTGTTCAAGTGGCCTACTAAGCGTGTTGATTATTAATAGCTTTTTTCGAGATTTCCACATCAAAATAATTATTCCATAAGTCGATTGTAGCTTTACTGTTAATGTATAGTTAATGTATAGTTAATGTATATATTTATATTGTAGAGGAGACTGGAACTAGTAGACTCATTTTTCAGTTTCGAATTTTTACAGACGAAATTAAGGCTTCTGACTACTCAGCCAGCAACACAGAATCAGATGACGGTCTGATGAAACTGTAGCCCCACACACACAAGCACGAGTCCATGTTTCGACGCGCCAAAAGCGAGCACATGTACATGGACTCATGCTTATATGTGTATTACTCGCCACGATAAATAGTTGAACTTATAGATGTGGAAAAGTGACGATAAATAGTTGAACTTATAGGTGTGGAAAAGTGACGAAATTTATATTGCATATCATTTCGTTATTATTTGTTTAATTGTGAAAATATGACGTGTCTCGTATTTATCAAAGTCATAATTATCGACAAAAACTAAAGTTATCTTGGAATTTTATATGTAAAAAATTTTATATATATTTTACTCGTTTCAACAACTGTCAGACCGTGTGTTTCTGCCCGAATATAGGCTCTATTATAAAAACAAAAATTATTAGAAAAATAATTTAAAAGCAGAAAATTAGTGTTTTTAAAAAAGAATTTTTTTAAGTAGAAAATTTGTGTTTAAAAGTCTGAAAGAATTTGTGCAACCCTTAATGCTATCGATAAATTTCCTCACCTGAATATGTCAACTTCAAGCGAAAACAAACTGTTCCGTTTGTTTTTGCTTTACAATTAATTCCAAGATCTTTTCTGGGAGTAATGCATTAAATTACGCTAGAATAAGCAAATTACGCTAGCAATAATCACATTCTAGTTTTATAATAATAACGTAGCAAATTATATTATTATTATATGACTATTATATAATATCTCAAGTTACATGTTATATTTATTATATATTATATAGCTGCAATGGTTTGTGAATGGGAAATTACAACTAAGTAGACGTAGAATGTCATGCACGCGTTATCTGTTATATTCTGTTATATGGAAGTAATATAATAGTTATATATTTATGTTTGTTAACATTTTATTTGGCTGTATAAATTTCGAGTTACAAAGTTAAATAATAACATGACATTTTGTTCAAGTGGCCTACTAAGCGTGTTGATTATTAATAGCTTTTTTCGAGATTTCCACATCAAAATAATTATTCCATAAGTCGATTGTAGCTTTACTGTTAATGTATAGTTAATGTATAGTTAATGTATATATTTATATTGTAGAGGAGACTGGAACTAGTAGACTCATTTTTCAGTTTCGAATTTTTACAGACGAAATTAAGGCTTCTGACTACTCAGCCAGCAACACAGAATCAGATGACGGTCTGATGAAACTGTAGCCCCACACACACAAGCACGAGTCCATGTTTCGACGCGCCAAAAGCGAGCACATGTACATGGACTCATGCTTATATGTGTATTACTCGCCACGATAAATAGTTGAACTTATAGATGTGGAAAAGTGACGATAAATAGTTGAACTTATAGGTGTGGAAAAGTGACGAAATTTATATTGCATATCATTTCGTTATTATTTGTTTAATTGTGAAAATATGACGTGTCTCGTATTTATCAAAGTCATAATTATCGACAAAAACTAAAGTTATCTTGGAATTTTATATGTAAAAAATTTTATATATATTTTACTCGTTTCAACAACTGTCAGACCGTGTGTTTCTGCCCGAATATAGGCTTTGCGTGCCTTTTACGACCATTTACTGACTGTCAAGGGAGAAAAATACAGTTTTCGTCGATTTTTACAAGTATTTTAAAACGTGTTGTCCTGTCATTTCGTTTCATCCAAATTATCTTTATTTAAAAATGGCATTAAACATAAATTAACGTGTATTTCTCGCTTTTGACGTCACAATTCCAATATGGCCGCGATTAGTCAGGAGTCTTAAGAGACTTATCGAAAAAATGAATTCTACATCAGTTATTACATACATTTGACTATTTAATAATATTTAAATAATAAGGAGAAATTAATAACTATGAAAAAAACTAATAACTACGAAAATAATATGAAACAAATGCATTTTTCTAATGCATTTTATCTGAATCAACTAGCTCCGGGACCGGAGTAAAGTGACTAATAGTATGGGATAATTTGACTAAGATTATTAAAATGAAGATTAATGTATTTAAACTACATTTTTGGCTACATATTAATAAAACTTTTATAAAAATATATTTTAAATATATTTTACACAAACATTCGCTTCACAGGGCAGAATAATGCTTCTTTTTGCTAAATTCGTTCGTTTTGTGCAAAAACACATCGAATGCGTCTTATTTTATCGAGATTAGACGTGATGGAACTAAATTTATAACATTTACCACTGAGATAAATCTTTTTAAAGGAATATTGAGGTATTATAAAAGTCGTCACTAAATGAGTCATACAACCCTATGCTGTGGTTAGCTTACCATCCTCATCTGTTTATTCTTTAAAAACATTAATAGTATACGATAATAAAGACAAATAAACGAAAAAAATCTTTTGAACTTTATTTAGTAAAAACTACATTCACTATCTAAATGGAAATCAAATATTTCAGACAATTGCATATGACTGTAAAGCAAAAACTTTAAGAATGAAAATATTTATTTACATGTACGATTTTTTAAAATTATACACTGAAATGAAAGATTAGCTGCTGCAGCCAATTTTAAAATGCTATACATATTTCTATGACAGATATATTCGAGATTACAGCAGACTGAGCGGCAGTCGCTGCTGCGTGCTCAATCAAACACGTTTATCTCGCTTGTTTTGTTTTTAAGCATAACCTCGATTATTATACTTACTCCTATAGTCTATATTGACTCGAGTCTCTCCTACGACAGATTTTCTTCAAATGCTGTTGAGTTTATAGAAAAATGTGTCAGACAAAAGTTGTAGAGTGCGAAGGGGGACATAAGATGGTGGCCTTGAGTTTTAATGAAAGTCAAACTGAAGGTCATTTCAAGGTCAATTTTGATTTTTTTTAATGGAATGTAGTTTTTTCATTGCATATTCTAAAAGAGCATAAAATTCTGCGTTAAAGTTGTCTGACACGTTTTTCATGAAAATCCATTTTATTGTGGAAATTTAAGCAAAAAAATTCGTAAAATGAATCATGCATCAAGTTGTACATGTTCAGGAACATTTTTCGTTCTTAGAATTACCCAGAATCAACGGCGTGACGAAAATCTGATCCCATTGGGGTGCTTGATTTACATGAGTCCCCTAGCCTCTCACTACGTATCAAATTTTTGTATAATAACATTACAGGTGATGTTCAAAAAACGTCTCCTCCAACGGCTACATGTGTAATCGACATTGAAGTGAAAGCGTTCTTCGTAACATTTCTTCAGGAATTAATGCCATTGCATTACTCATGCGATTCTGCATGTTATCGGGAGTTGTTGGCTCTGTAGCAAAAGCAATCCCTTTCACATAACCCCATAAAAAATAATCGCACGATGTAAGATCTGGTGAATTCGGTGACCAGCGATTGAAACCATTTCTGCCTATCCAACGTTGAGAAAACCTTTCATTTAAATAATCTCGAACAACACCTGCAGAGTGTGCCGGGGCGCCATCGTGTTGGAACCACATGTCCCTGCGTGTTTGCAAATTGATGTCTTCCATCAACCCAAAATCATTTTGCAAAAACTGCAGGTACATCGCTCCATTTAAATTGTATTTAAAAAGTGGTCCAACAACTTGCCCATCTAATATTCCGCACCAAGTATTGACTCTCCATTGGTGCTGATTGTCTGCGCGACGTAACCAAAAGGGATTAACGTCTGCATAGTAATGGGAGATTTAAAGCTCCGTTATTGTGGAATGAGGCCTCATTGCTAAAAAGCATCCTGTCGAAAAAAGTGTTATCTTCTTCCAGTTTTTGCAAAGCCCACTAATAAAATTGAACCCGTATCCCTTTCTGATCATCAGTCAAAGTCTGATGTCTTTCAATGTGATACGGGTGGAAGTGATTCACCCTTAAAACTCGGTTTACTGTAGGAAAAGAGGTGTTCAATTCGAGGCTGATTTTGAGCTGACTTAATGTTGAATACAACCATCCCCAAAATAGCGATATTCAACACGGTGTCCTCTGTGCGATCTTTTTTCTTTCGTTGATGTCTCAATCGACCATCACGTGCTCTAGCGATGAGATTTGAAATTGTTTCACGAGAAGTATGTCGACGATTTTAAAATCGAAGTGCATAAAGACGAGCACATTCTCTAGCATTTTCATTACTTCTGCCGTATTCAATTATTATGTCTACTTTCCGTGAATAATCACCCATTGTTGCAATGCTCGTTAAAACTTAAAATGTATCTCATACGGTGACATTTTATGAAGCATATAGTATGAATAATTCTGTTAAATCATGTAAGTAATTGACCGATACTTCTTTCTTTTGTAATGACTGAAATGTTGCCCAAGGATGAGCTCAATACGATGTAAGAATGCAATAATGGACGTACGAACATAAATGAACGATGATGCCCGCGTATGTCCGAGATTATTTAAATGAAAGGTTTCCTTAACATTGAGTAGGCAGAAATGGTTTCATTCGCTGGCCACCGAATTCACCAGATCTTACATCGTGCGATTATTTTTTATGGGGTTACGTGAAAGAAATGGCTTTTGCTACAGAGCCAACAACTCCCGATAACATGCAGAATCGCATACGTGAATGCAATGGCATTAATTCCTGAAGAAATGTTACGAAGAACGACGCTTTCACTTCAACGTCGATTGCACATGTGCCTAGCCGTTGGAGGAGATGTTTTTGAACATCTCCTGTAATGTTACAGTAGTCTGATACGTAGTGAGAGGCAAGGGGACTCACTTTAATCAAGCACCCCGAACGTGAGAAGCAAGGGGACTCACGTAAATCAAACACCCCGAACGTGAGAGGCAAGGGGACTCATGTAAATCAAGCATCCCAATGGGATCAGATTTTCGTCACGCCGTTGATTCTGGGTAATTCTAAGAACGAAAAATCATGAACATGTACAACTTGATGCATGATTCTTTTTAGGAATTTTTTTGCTTAAATTTCCACAATAAAATGGATTTTCATGAAAAACGTGTCAGACAACTTTAACGCAGAATTTTATGCTCTTTCAGAATATGCAATGAAAAATACTATATTCCATTAAAACAATCAAAGTTGACCTTGAAATGACCTTCAGTTTGACCTTCATCAAAAACTCAAGACCACCATCTTGTGTCCCCCTCCGCACTCTACAACTTTTATCTGATACATTTTTCTATAAACTCAACAGCATTTGAAATATTCGCCTGACTAGATTAAAAAGAAACACTCTGTACACATTCTACATTAATTTATTTTTTTATTTATTTTGTCACCAAATATTATTTTTTTTTTAACAAAAAATTTTTATTCTATTTTTATGGAAGGCCATATTACCACCTCTGTTTTTCTCCAAGCCATTATGCAATGTTGCCACTTTTTTATACATAGTGCACAAAGGAATAAATACTTCGTAATTTTGAATTTAAAATCAATCGAACAATATTTTGACCAATGTAATCGTTAAGTTTTAAATTTAAATATTGATTATATTAATCAAATTATTGTACAAAATTCGCCGGTGCCATGATATCACCTTCTCCTCTATTAATGTCTCTCTGTTAAATTGGTATAAAATATAGGGTTTGTTTTTTAGGGTTGAATTAGTGTACACTTTTGAAACTTAAGTGGGATAGAGAATATATGTTTAATGTTTGACGAAAATGATAAAGAGAATTCTAGTGCAGTCTAGTGCAGGAATAAAGAAACAGACCTATATTTAATTGTAATTAAAAATTGAACAATGCTAAAGATAAAAATGAAAGAAACATTAAAATAATAATATATAATTAATATTGGATATATAATTATTGTAATTAAGTTTATAAATTTTGTTAGAAATATAACGTATAGTCATTGTTATAAGTACCTCCATATAGTATTGTATTCATTTAATACGTGGGCGATTACGAAGGCATACATAATTCCGCAGTTAATTAAAAGATGAAAGTATATAAGAAGTCGTTCTCGTGAATTCTGATCTGCAATTTCTGCGATGTAAATCGGCGTCAGAATGCAAAATGCTCCACCACTCATACCACATACGAATCGACCAATTATAAGGAGAGAAATCTGTACAAATTTAGTTTAGTTATTATACATCATTTTTATTAGTTGTAAAATTTAATAAAATGTTACAACATTAAAACAATTTTATGATATTTGAACTAATTTGATTAGTTTTTGTTGTTAAAATTTAATATTGAGACGAAGTAACGTAAAATACTACACATTAAGATTGCTTTAGCAAAAACTTATTTACTCTCACTTTATTTTCGTGCAATTTATTAGACATAATGTATTATACACAAATAACGTTTTGACAAAAAAAGGATATTAAGTTAGAACTGTTTTTCAGCCAAAATGAAAAAATTCCGAGATATACAAATTATATATAATATTATGTTAAAAGACTATTTATATACGGGATTGGATAAGTTAATGTTTTTTTTAAACTAAATTAAGTTAAAGTTAATGATTTATAAAATTAATAAAATTAAGTTGAAAGTTGAAGGAATAAAGAATTAACTTAATAAAAGTTAAGATTAAATTAACTTAAGTTAATTAAAAAAAAGTTAATTTTGAAAAAAATTATTTTTGAGATCAGAATATTCTAATTTTTCTTAAAATGAAATTACTTTAAATAACCCTTACAAATATAGATTATTAGGCAAATTTAATTTTATATCTACATGTAAGTTATTTATATATAATAAGAGTCACACTATAAGGTGTTTTTGTCAAGATTTTGCGAGAGAGAAGGGTATATGTTTGTTTTATTTCTCTTTCTTTAACTTTTGAAATGACTGTTCATGCATGTTTACGACTACCTCGATTAGATATTTGTTACAAAAATATACATAAAAATTTGGAAAATTAGTGGATATGCAACTCTGTTCTACAACAATTCTCCATCTAAGACTCATTTCATATTTATGTTGTTGAAATATTAGGGGTACAAATAAGTTCGTGCGGTTTTGAAAGAGATGGCGTAACTACTGTTTCATTCCACCGTTCCGTATTTCTAAGTATGCGTTGGATAGCTGTCATTAGTAGGTATTAAGTTCAGTATGTGTCATTTGTTCGAATTGTAAACAACAATATTTTTACTTCGTCAAATATGTCGAACTTTGTACCAAATAAAGTGTTTTTGCAGAGAGTTTTACTGCATTACTTCAATATGAAGAAAAGTGCTGCCGAAAGTCATCGTATTTTAGTGGAAGTTTATGGTGACCATGCTCTATCTGAGCGAACGTGTCAGAAGTGGTTTGCACGGTTTAAGAGTGGTGACTTTGACTTGGAAGACCAAGAGCGTGCCGGATGTCCAAGAAAGTTTGAAGACGCAGAATTAGAGGCATTACTCGATGAAGATCCATGTCAAACGCAAGAAGAGCTTGCATTATCATTGGAAGTGACTCTGATTACATTGTAACCGATTTTTCACAATAAAGCCCCAAATTTCGAGAAAAAACCGCACGAACTTATTTGTACCCCTAATATAACGTTTATGATACCTAAAATTAGTATGATTCAAATATAAACAGGAATTGATAAAATCTAGCGAGTCAATAAAAACTGGCTGCCGTATGGTGTGACTCTTATTACAGAGTCTCTCATCATAAAATCATTGAACTTCTTCTAAATTAATTCTCTAATATTCAAGACTTTATAGAAAAAAAATATTAGCATTAAAAAAAATAGAAAAATTTTCAATTAAGTTAAAAGTTATTAACTTTTTAACTTTTAATATTTCAACTAATTAATACCCAATCTTGCTATATAGGATATGTACTGCTCAAAAAAGTTATGGTATAGAAAAATTGTGGACAAAAATACATCAAATTTGACTAACAATAACGAAAAATTATCATAAAATGTTTTTTTTTAAATTACAGCTTGAAATTTCTACTTTGAGACGCTATGGCCAGAGTGTATATATATATATATATATATAAGTTTGATGCACTATTAACTATCAAAATATGAAGATGTGTATTTGTCATATTGAAAATTGTAAAGTATGACGGAATACATGGACTTTGTAAAATTTTTTGGAGGAATGCCATTTGCAGCGGCATAAAGTTCAAACTTTCCCCTTTAATTTAAAAAAAAGCTAGTTGCTGTTATTTTTTTCGCAATTACAACACTCTAAAATTATCCTTGCATTTTTTAACATATACTATATTACCTGCATTACCGAATATGCATGACAAGATTGCTGCATAAATGTTGTACATCGTATTTCTGTGTGCGTGTGTGTGTGTGTGTGTGTGTGTGTGTGTGTGTGTGTGTGTAGATTTTACACATCGTGTTTTTGCGTGTAAATTTCAGTAACGCGTGTTGCCTTCGCGTTGCTCGATTACTGCTTGCTCGATTCCTCATATTAATGCAAGCCCTAATTTCTTTTTTTTTTCTGCGGAATGTCATTTCAGATTTGTATTAAATAATGATTGATTAAGAGATAGATTAAGAAATTTGGCAAAACAACCTGTCAATCTCAGAGACCTATCATAAGCTCCAGTGTACAAATGAGTGATACACTCATTATTAACACTGTTATTAACATTCAGGCGAGTGTACATATACAGCTTACATGCACACATACGTGCGCGCGCGTGTACAGCAGGTACACACATTCTAACGAACGCGCGTGCCCGTGTGCAAATATAATTTCAAACAATTACATCTTAGAATTGTTATGGTTTAAAGTGATAATGATAGCATTACAATTCACAATTCATCATTATTTTGTATAAAAAACTTTTTTTTAATTGTCATAACTTGACAAAAAATTATCGAGTTTTGCAAACACGCATTTTGAAAGGGAGATTTTAAAATTTCACGCCCTTTTTATCCCATTAAGCTGCGTCAATTGCTTTACTCTTTGCTAACTCCAGAAACAGGAGATTCTACTTGTTAATTTTGCACGTGCTCACTCTATCATTGGCCATTCGAAAATTATTGGTGCCACTCAATCGCATTAGAAGTTTCTTAAAATACTTCGTTTTCGTTCTTTAAATATCTCTGTATCATAATTATTTACTGAGTTACAAGCATTGGAAGTTTCGTAAATTTTTCTAATTTTTCTGCTGTATCGCTTCTTTTTTTGACTAATAATAAGTATATATACACAGGGTGTTCCATAAGTTTTTGCTGAGCGCTTTTGCATAGATAGAGCGGACTAAACTAAATCGAAAAGTCCTCTTTTTGCAATTTTTGCAATGGTTAACGAAATATTAATTACTAAAAATTGCTAAATATTGGTTTTCAATGACTTTTTACTTAAATACCAACAACTTTAGAAAAACAGCGAGAGACAAAAATTGTTTGTTTTTTTTCTTATAAAGTTCTGAGAATTTTTCAGAATTTTTTAATATTGTATTTTTTTTCATATTGATAAAAATAAAAAAAATGTATTACTAAAAAGTTAATTCTGAAAAATTCTGAAAAAATTTTTAGAGTTCTATGAGAAGAAAATAAATAATTTTTGTCTCTTGCAATTTTTCAGTGAAGTTGATAGTATCTGAATAAAAAATTATTGAAGACCAATATTCGGCAATTTTTGTAATATCGCTTATGGGAAAACATCGGGACTATAAAAAATCATGATAAGAAGTCAATAAAATTAATGTTATCACTTTTAATAATAAAAAATTTATTAATAAAGTTTATTAATAAAAAATTATTAACTGAAACATTAAATTATCCCGGAAATTAAACAACAAATGTTTGTTGCTTAAACAAATATAATTTAGAGATATATTTTCAAGCGATTAACGAACGACAAATAATCTGATACAAAATAAATATTTGATTCCAAATTATAGTTTTGATAAATATTCTATTTAAAGGAGCTTCCTTTCCAATGACCTTGACCTTGACAAAGTCATGACTCTGAATGACTTCCAACAAGTTTTAGCCGTCACTCATTACTTGTTAAAAATTTATTAACAAAGAAAATTACAATATTAAATTTATAATATTAGTATTAATATTAATATTAATAATAATATTAATATTAAAGTTATAATATTAAAAACTATTCTTTATCCTTCCTTATGTAATAACTTTTCACGCGAAGCTACTTTCACCTCACCTCCCCCTCCTGCTTCATAAGCTCATGACTTCCACGCGAAGTGACCCCCCCAGCGAACTCACCCCAGCTCCTCCCCTGCTTAGGGGCGCACGACTTCCATATGAAATAACTCCCACCCATCACTCGGCACTATTTAAATAACCCTTTATTATGACATGTAATTTGTACATTTCGGAACTTTTTCATTTTGGCCGAGAAACAGTCCCAACTTTACATCCTTCTTTAACATTACGGCATACTTTTTGACCGGCGCAGCAAATAAACATCCAACCGACGATGAATACTGGTATAGTCAAGGACATGGCTGTGATACGGCTGAAATACTTGATAAAAAAAAGTATAAACATCACGCCGATACAAGCACCAACATTCACTATACCACCGATAATGCCGATTTCGGTATCGCTAACATTTAAGATGTTTCGAAGAGTTTCCCCGGCGCTAGAATTCCATCCCATTGTGACACCAAGAGCGAAACCGCCGAGAGAAGCTAAATTTTTAAACAACAAAAATCAATATTTTATTGTACTTAATATGTACAAATATGTGCTTAAAAGAATTATATTAGCTCTGAAAGTGAATCCATTTAAATATATTCAAATATGATTCATACAAATATATTCAAATGTGAGTGAACAATTTATGTTACTTACTATTATTTTTTCCTTTTTTTAATATATTGTTCAATTTCTTAATAATCTATTTTTCTTAATATATTATGAAACAATTCAATGCTCGAATTCGAATTATGTGTAATATATTTCAAAATATTATGCGCGTACAATGATAGGATATTTTTTCTCACTTATAGCATTACATCATATATGTGATGGTATGTTTATCTACATGAAAATGATTAGACTTAAAACTTTATCGAAATCATAATTATACAAACATTCTAAACAGAATTATTAAAAAAGATATTCTTAATATTTTAAGTCACAAGACATTCTTGGCATTTTAAGTATTTTAATAACATAATTTTTAACAAAAAGCATATGAATTATTGTTATATATTCAATTAAGATATTTGCATAACCAATTTCATTTCAAAAGTAATGAACACTAAAAATTTGTGTATGCCTCATGTATTAATATAATATACAACCATAAGAGGCTATTAATCAAATTCATAATTTAATTTCATAGTATAACATTAAAAAAAATAATATGCTTCTGAAACACTGTACTGTAAGGATATGTGATACATGTACAGTACATGTACAGTACATACATGTACTGTACATGTATCACATACATGTATATTATAATCTATATACATACATATATCGTATAAATATATTATTTTTAAACTCTTATTTTAACAATGATATAACAAGGGCTTGCAAAGAAGTCCTAAAATGTATTTGAAATGATAAATACGAGTCAAGGTAGGTAATGGAGCACATAAATATAAAAGTACATATACATATAAGTAAGAAAATATAGTGATATAAAATTTAATTTACGTTTTGGCTCATTCATTTTTAAGCTATTCACAGAATGTTTTATGCAAAGAGTTCTTCAATTTACCTTTTGATCGACAATAATGTAATTTTTTTTCTTGTATATCAACACGTAATATTCTGAAGATGACTTGAAGAATAAGTCGGAAAGTAAATTAAATTTTATTTCATTATGTTTTTATTTCTATGTGTGTATTTTTATATTTCTGCACAATCGCGTATGTTGACTTGTATTTGCCATTTTCGATATATTTTATTTTAATAATTATATAATCTCTAAAAAAGCCATTTGCATTGCTTACAATTAGAATAGTAGCAAACATTTTTTGAGCAAGCATTTTTTGAACTTACATATAAAAGCAGCAACGTGCTGATTCAATCGATAGATTCTACCATCGCCGTTAACTTCGGAAACTAATGTCGATGTCATTTTCATAATAGATATGATAAGTGATATTGTCTAAATGCTATCACCATTCTCCAATTGTCATCCACCGATATACCGATTCAAATCGATTCGAGAGAATTCAGCTGCATAACTGACCGCACTGACGACATGACATAGTCGACCTTCGTTCGATATGAACGTATCGACTTTTACATTCATATACACGACCGGATGTTTTACCGAACTGGATTGTTTACCGAATGCCTTGATTCATGACTTATTACTGATACATTTGCCCACTCTTTCTGTGTGTGTTGGGTGTGTGTAATTTCTTTAATACAATTTAGCAAAATTCATAAAGTCTTTTATTTGTTGAAGTGGCTCATCTCCTTTTCGGATCAGTTTTTTTAAATGAAAAATATGAAAACTTTCAAATTGGAATGCGTTAAAAACAATAGAATATCAAATTGTTTCACATCAAATGTTAAATGTGGACAAATTATTTAAAATATTGCATTTAATTCCATACATTGTAAAAGATTAAACAAAAATATTTCCGAGTTAAGATTTCCGAGTCGCCGTGGTCACATAGAATAATGACGTCATAAGCGAGAAATGACACGTTGAAGTTTCATGCATACCACTTGTAAATAAAATAAATTTGGATAAATAATAAAATCGCTTTAAAACACTACACTGTAAAAATAGATTAAAGCTATCTTTACCTTACCTGACAATCAGAAAATAGTCGTAAAAACCACGTAAAGTGTGTTTATTGATGTTTACTTATTCGCATACGTGGTTTATTTTCATTTCATATGACCTTTATGATTATTTACTGACTGTCACGATGTCATGGACGTTAAAGCTAACTTTGACTTATTTTTACAAGTGTTTTAAAGCGATCTCATTATTTTGTTTTATCCAAATTCAGGTTATTTACAATGCAAGAAATTTCAACGTGTTATTTCTCACTTTATAATGTTATGATCCAATATGGCTGTGGCGACTACTTACAATTAGAAGACTTAAAAGCTTTTTCACATATTCAATTAATTGAAGATTTTATATATAATATAAATCTAATAAAATTTTAATGAATTCATTAGTATGTTTTAATTTCTCACAATGTTATACAAAATATTACCTAAATGTCGTACATAAATTATATATATAATATATTATATATAATAATACAACTGTGATATGTCACCATAACGTTACTGTAATTCATTTTTTTTTGGATATCTGGATTTGAACATCCCTAGAATTCAGCAAACCCATCCGGTATCTGACGAATTTGTTCGCATGGTTATGATTCGTACCTCGCACTCTCTTTTGAAGCGCTCTCTTATAATTTAACTTTGTAAACTATCATAAGTTACGAAGTTTCTGTATCCGATGATAACTGGTTAATCATATTCCTCAGTTTATTGCATTTCTTATTATAAATTAATATATTTGAATTTAACATTCTCGATGTCGGCGTTAATGATTATTACTATTGATTATTATTTGTTCGTGTCATTGTATTTTTTTAAATTATACACAAACTTATCTTTTTAAAAAAAGGTAAAAAAGACGCTAAGAGCGTATGCTATTCAATGAAACTATTTTACTATAAAACCTAAATATGATAAAACTTAAATAAACTTCGGCGCTTTGGATTTAAAGTAATGTTATTTAACATAAACGGTCTTGTTTCCTATCTTATGTTTATACACGCGCGCTGAAAAAATGCGTTACTCTCTATACATATTGATTATTGCGAAGAATTATTGCTAAGGTCTCAGTAGTCTAAAGGCTTAGGACGCTCGCACGGAATGCAAAAGATCCGGGTTCGACTCCCGGCCGAGGCAATATTTTTCGCAAAAAGTTTATTACAGTTTTTTAAGATTAATTTGGGAAATTTGGGGGGATTATTAATATTTCAGATCAATTGCGTTAATGCCAACAACCATATCGACACGTAATTATCATTTCTGAAATTTATTATTCTAAATTTTAATTCATTTGTTTGAAAATATATATATTAGTTCAACATCCAATACTCAGATCGTAGTGCTTCGGATTTTAAAGTAATGTTATTTAACATAAACAGTCTTGTTTCCTATCTTATGTTAAATAATTCGTATTGAAAAAAATTTGTGTAACAAATTAAAAAGTACAATCCAAGTGGTATTATTTTTACTAAGTAATACGATAAACCTTTTTGTATTTTTATTGAAAGTCTTTCTACTTCAACCTTTCCTCCTAAAAAAATAATATTGTAGTAACTTTCAAAAAATAAAATACAAGTTGTACTATCCCTATTATTTTTATTTACTTCTAATGACACATATCATTTGTATTTTTATCAAGTTAATTAATTAAATTCTACCAAATTAAAAAAGCAAAACTCATGTGGTACTATTTTTTTATTATCTTTTTATTATTTACTTAATTCTAATGATATGTATAATGTGTATAACAGATTTGATATCCACTACAAGCGCCAAGTTAGACTAGTACATTTATTATTTACTTAAGGGGATTACTGGAGCGAAGGCCGAAGTTGATCAAGGTCCATATTACAGGTTTTCATTTCCAATGTATAAGCTGCTTACGCCCTCTGAGTTAATATGATCATGCAGGAAATTCGATCGATTAATTATCGATATTTTTATTCCGTTTCCTACATTACCATCTTAACAGGGACGTGTATTAGGGTCGGTTCCACAATGTAGATTTATTTTGGAAAATTTTCCAATTTTAGAATTTAAAAAAAAATAAACATAATTGAAGTTAATCTTATATTTGTAGAATCGGACCTTAGAAATTTAGTTGCATTATATACATATTTAGTTGTATTATGTATACACATGCAATGGTAGGCCGTGTTCTAATATATATCACCAGTATTAAAAGTCTGTAATATACATAAAATACAGATTTTTAATTAATAGATATATCGATACGAAGCCGTAATAGCACTTTTTTCTTACATCCAATGTCATTTTAGGTTACGATATATTATCATAAATGAATATCATAATATA
>NW_011627044.1:36654-70531 GCF_000204515.1 Acromyrmex echinatior | reverse complement strand
AAAACGCTACGAATTAATTCCAACACCTAATATATATATATATATATATATACACACACACACACACACATATATATATATATTTATTTATTTATATATATATATAAATATTAAGAAACTTTATTTTTAGATCGCATTGAGAATACAATCAATACTAAAAATTTAAAGCCTACAACGGTCGAAGCTGGATTTTTTAATATTTAAAATAATTCAATCTTGAATTATTATATACTACATATATAAGAGAGACCGGAGTTAAATATAGGGGTAAATAGAGTAATCGAGGCTACATTAAAAACAAAACATGTGAGATATGCGTAAACGTGTCTGAGCACGCAGCAGTGACTGCTGCTAAGTCTGTTGTAACATCTTATTGCGAACACATCTATGATAGAAGTTATGCCACAATTTTAAAAAATCGTACACCTAAATAAATATTTTTATTCTTAAAGTTTTTGTTTTACTATCGTATATGATTGTTTGTTGTTGAGGTATTTGATTTATACTTAGATAGTAAGTGTAGTTCTTACTTAATAAAGTCCAACAGATTTTTTTGTTTATGTGTCTCTATTATATTGTTAATGTTTTTAAAAAATGAATGGGACTAGTAGATTAACCACATGGAACTGTATGATTCATTTAATAATGACTCTTATAATACTTATTGAAAATTTTATTCCTTTAAAGAGATTTTCCTCAGTGGTAAATGTTATAAGTTTAGTTCCCTCATGTCCAATCTCAAAAACTAGGCTATTCGACGTGTTTTTTACGAAATGAATAAATTTTGCAAAAAGAAGTATTGTTTGCCCTGCAAAGCGAATGTTTGTGTTTAAAATATATTTTTATAAAAGTTTTATTAATATGCCAAAGATGTAGCTTAAAATACATTAATCTTTATTTTAATAATCTTAGTCGAATTATCCCGGTCCCGGCTAGTTGAATCAGATAGAATGCATTAGAAAAATGCATTTTTTTCATATTAATTATCAGTTGCCCCTTATTACTAGATAAAATATTATTAGATAGTCAAATGTATATAGTAACTGATGTAGAATTCATTTTTTCGATAAGTCTCTTAATTTTGTCTGTAAAAATTCGAAACTGAAAAATGAGTCTATTAGCCCCGGTCTCCCCTACTACTATATATGTAGTATAAATGTATTATATAATATATATATATATATATATAAAGGAAAGGATACGGGCAGTAGGAGTCAAGCGCAGAAGATGTTGCGCAAATAATACTCGTATATCTATGAAATATGAAACTTCTTTATTCATTAAAACGCGCTTAAAATAATTTTAAATTTGTTAAGGAATTTGATGATAGATGTTTGAGTGATGAATTAGATTCAATTAATAGGCTCACTGGATATGAGCCTCTTCATTAACGTCCCCATTGACTATGCGGTGGACTGTATTAAAGACCATTGGCGATTTATTTCTAAAGATTGTTGTTTACCAGAGAAGGAATTCATCAAAGTGATTCAGTTTCGTTTTAAATTCTATTTTCTTTGTTTTTGATAGTGTTATATATAGGCAGAATTATGGGAATCGGACGGGGCTCCTATGGAACCCTATGAGCTCTCCATTATCTCCCGTTATTGCGAATTTAGTTATGCGAAAGTTGAAGGTTAGAGCTTTGTCTTTGATTCGGTTTCCGTTACCCTTTTACTATAGATTTATTGATGACATATTATTGGCGGCATCTACGTCTTCGGTTAGTTCCATTCTTGATATTTTTAATTCTCAGCATCCTAGGCCTCAGTTCACTACGGAGGTAAAGGGTGATAAATTGAATTTTTTGGACGTTGCAGTGATAGGGATAATGAGTTCAATTAGTATCACAAGTCGATTTTTTCAGATAGATTTGAATTTTTGGTCACAGCATCCAGTTTCTCAAAAAATAGGTACGATTGCGAGATTAGTTGAGGTAGTTTTGCTTTCGAATCCTAAATTTCACCTTGATAATTTGTGTTTCAATATTAAAGTATTATTAGAGAATGATTATCCATTGAATTATATTTTTGATTTATATTTGAGAATATTAACAATCATTTGAAGAAAATTATTATGGCTAGTAATAGGAAGAGTGTTGTTAATGATAATAGGATCGAAGCAGTGCAGCCTTCATGATTCACTATTCCTTTCGTTCTTAACTTCTACCTAACTTCTACTGAGAAGTTTAGTAGATTGAATAACAAGCATGAGGGTATCATTATATAGTATTAATAAATTGCGAAAATTCATTAGAGTGCATAAGGACCCTTTACCGCGTAACAAGAAGTCGAATGTTGTTTATAAGATTTCGTGTAAGAGTTGCGATGCAAGTTATGTGGCATAAACATGTAGACAGCTGAGGTCAAGAATCACGTAGCATAAGAACCAATCCGATGGACACCTCTACTCGTAATGTCATAACGGAACAGTTACAAGAAGGCCATGATTTCGATTGGTACAACGTTACAATACTGGTCGAGGAGCCTCACTACTGGAAGAGATTGATTTTGGAGATGATATTCATCAGGAAACAGACGCATGGACTCAACTTGCAAAGGGATATGGAGGGGTTTCCCAAGGCCTTCCCGATCATAGACAAGTTATAAAAGCTTGAGTTGTTGTCATGTCTAGTCAGTCAGTGTTGTTCATACGCATAATGAATCTTTCTGGCGTGTTTATCGATTATTTTCAAACTTTCTGGTTCTTGGAATTGATTAACGCTTTAATGATACATTTTTCCATTTGTTATCTCAGAAAATTACTAACTAAAAAACAAAATGTGACTCACTGTATTTGATACTGACTAGCCAACATTATCAAGAGCCGGTTCTTGAATTATTTTTATAGTAATGTTTGCGATATGGTGCTCTGTGAGCATGATGAGCGTCCTTATATTTGCTGGATAATTAATTATAATCTTAAAATTGTTTGATGAAGTTCTCTATATTCTATTTTATTGTATTCAGCTGGAAACGTCATAATAATAATATATTTTTGTATATATAGAAATATATATCATTGTTTAAAGAAGGAATCGTGCATCCTTGTCGCATCAGCGAAAAGTAAATGCCAAACTAGAATCGTTAGAATTCACATTCTTGAATTGCAGAATGAATTATTGAAACAGAAGTACTACAGAATGAGACAGAGAAAAAATAAAAAAGTATAAAAGCTCCGATTGAAATCGGTGAGGCTCCGCAGGCCGAACTAGGCTCATCGAACGAAACAGCAAGTCTATCCTTCAGAATCTGTCTCTCTCTCTCTCTCTCTCTCTCTCTCTCTCTCTCTTTCTAATAAGAGAAGAAGGGACATTATAGATAACTTCCTCCAGATTCATTCTTGGCAATCCAACCATCGCCTTCTTTTCCTCCGCTGCCTATTACCGCTCAACGTTCGACAGTTGAGTCGCCGCATGATTCGGATCGCAAACGAACATGTATCTCAGGATCATCGCACTATAAGAAATATGCAACTGTACTTTTCAGCAAATAATCCTTTACTTTTCTTCCTATATATATATATATATATTAGTAGAAAATTTGATTTAATAAAGAAAATTATAATTATGTAGAAAGGAAAATATATATAAGTATAATAAAGAATATATAATATTTGCATTTTATGATATAATTGACAATAATACAATAATTACAATATGATAATTATAATGAATAATAACTTTTCATATTAAAGAGTTTTTGCAACACAGTTTATACCAGATACGATGAACGCTAAGGGTATCGATCAAGTAACTTTTTCTCTAGAATGAAAACGGGAAAAATTAAAAATTTTATGTATGTATGCATGTACATATACACACATACATACAAAAAATTTTCACATTTTCGCCATAAAAAAAATGTACATAATCGATATCATAATCACATTATCTTCTTCTTAGTTTTTATTATTTAAGAAAAGGATAATCTGACTTTACCGTATCTATATCCACATTATTGAAAAAATTCTATCTTTGCAGCTCTATTATTGATGCGTCTTTTAAGTGCATCTTCCAGATTTATTCCATTAAAAAATAATGCAAAATGATGATCAAATATATGACGCGGTAAAGTAAAATTCTATATTAAAATAATAAAATCGAAAATCTTAATCGAACTCTCAATACTTAAAATAATAACAATACCAATTTATGGCTAATAAGAGTCGACACAGGACGAAGTGCGTAATCCAAGCTCCTATCCATCACGTTGCGGCATGATATCTGATAACCCTAGATCGTATTACATACGAACAAGCCACGAAGGTCCACACACAATTCTCTGAAAGACAGAAACAGAAATAAACCTTGTCACAAAAATCCACAATCCTCTCTACTTAACGTCAAGAACCTATCCAATAAAGACCTGTCTATATCTGCGCTTGCCAAAGGCCCTAATTTCGCAATGACCTAGAAACATTCCAAAGGAAGAGATTATCAGCCAAATAGAGTCAACTATCTACCGACTTCTATCAGAACAAGCAGATAATATCCGCAGACAGGTAACCAATATCCTTTCCAAAGCCAAATCCCCTTCACCAAACATCACTAGACAAGAACGATTGGCCTTCCAAGATCTGAACAGGGACACAGATCATCATGCTTCCAGCCGACAAAGGCAACACGACAATAGTCATGAACACATTAGACTATAAGAAAAAGATAAAGAACTTTCTCTCGGACAAAGTATACAAAAAGCTCAACAAAGATCCAACTAATACAATCGCGCAGAACACCAAGGTGGAAAAAAGCGACATTCCCAGTAAAATCAAATCAACATTAAAATCTACAAATCTTCTCCCACCATGACTACCAAAAGTACACAAAACCAAACATCCCCCTCAGACTGATTGTCAGCGCCATATCTCCCCGACGTACAATTTATCCCGCTTCCTAGCACAAACATTACAACCCTTCAATGGAAAATCCGAATCACATATAACTAACTCAACGGAATTCGTACAAAAGATCCAAAAAATCCGACTACGTTTCACAGACCTGCTTGTAAATTTCGACGTAGAGTCTTTTCACACAAGTCTCAATAAAAGAGACATTAAACATAATAAAGGCCTCACATGAAGTCTCCTCCGATCTCATCTCGCTAATAGAGCACTGCTTAACACTTGCTTCTCCTATAACAAACAATTTTATGAACAAACTTCAGGAGCGGCAATGGACTCTCCTATTTCTCCTGTAATCGTAATGGAGTATTTTGAGAAAGAGGCTCTCAGGAAAACACTCAAGAAATCAGAAGTTTGATTCCGTTATATAGACGACACATTCGTGATATGGAGACATGGCAGAGCCGAACTTTGTAAATTCCTTATTTTCCTCAACAATCAATATTCAAATATCCACTTCACTATAGACATAGAGGAGAACGGAAAACTCCCCTTCCTAGATGTTCTTGTCTCTAAGAAAGCTGACCTTAGGCCATCAAATGTATAAAAACCAACATACATAGATACCTACATGCCGAGTCGCACCACCACCCAGCACAAATAGTCTGCAATCAATTATGTAATTGACATAGAGCTAGACGTAATGTACATAGAACTTTCATCATCTTTGACAAAGAACATCTACAGACAGAACTCAATCACTTAAAATTAGCCTTACAGAAAAACGGACACGACAAAAAAGACATTATCAAAACAATCAATAAACGTGCAAAAACAATGGTCTCTGATAATCAAACGAAAGGCCTATCCTTTCTCCCATATGTCAAAGAAACAACAGATCGGATTGCAGCAGGATATTAAACAAACACAACTATCTTCAAATCACCCAAAAAGATAAATCGTAAGAAATCTTAAAGATCATAGATTTCCACTTAGCTTCGCAGGAGTATACAAAATACCTTGTTCCTGCGGGCAAATATACATTAGAGAAACTGGGAGAATGGTCAACCTAACGGATAAAGAAACACCAACGTGATGTCAGGCTAACACATATCACGCAATCAGCATTATCAGAACACAACATCGAAACAGGACATCAAATACTGTTTGACAAAACGATCACAATAACCAACATTATCATATTTTCTAAGAAAGTATAGAAAAGCCATAGAGATACAAAAACATCATAACAATCTAAATAGAGGTAATGGCTACAACATAAATAAAATATGGAAAACCATTCTCCCGGTTATTGAAAACTGACCGATTCCCCCACCTTTCCCCCTCCCAGAATTCTCTTTTTTCCCTCTAACCACTCCAACAAGTAGCGTAATATAAAAAAGGAATGACCTTGAGGAATATCTCAATATCAGGCTGCTCCTCGCCCTGATGAAGTGGACTGCAAGGTTCTCGAAACGTTGGCATTCCAAGAATGGATCTGGACACGCAGGAAACCCAGGAAACGCATAATCTTTATATAGATAGCATCCGTAGAAGTCTCAAGAATATTAAATAACGTTATTAATAAACATATTGCTCCAAATATGTTTTCTATAAAATTATAGAAATTATACGTGTACTTCAGTGTGCTCGGAATAAATTGCGCATTTCGGGCCGATTTATGAAGTGCTGCCTACTTTTCCTTCACAACTGCTCAATGCTCGACGGTCGAATCGTATCGCTCGCGGACATGTATCTCAAGTGTGTCGCAGTATAAGAAACATGCTGCAACCATATCTTCGAATAAATTATCATGAAAATATTTTCCTTCCTACATAATTGTTATTATCTCAATAATAGCGATTGAACATCATATTAATAAGTAAATGCATTTTACTGAATGTAATGTACTTTTAAAATATTATTAGGTGTACAAATAAATTTCCGCCGTTTAACAAAAGACAGTGCCACTAGCAAGCTATGGTTAAAATTGTCTGATGTGAAACATTATATCGTAAGGTTGGACATCTGTCAACAACATAACCTTGAAATACTAGCGATTTTGTATCAGCATCATATATTTTTTTTTGTGCGAAAATGCCGAGTTTTGAGCCGAATAAGCGTCATTTGCGGGAACTTTTGATTTACTTCTTTAATTTGAAGAAATCTGCAGCTGAGGCTCATCGATTGCTTGTAGAAGCATATGGTGAGGCTGCCTTAAGTTAGAGAAGTTGTTGTGAATGATTTCAAAAATTTAAGAATGGTGAATTTTACGTCGAAGACAAAGAACGTAGCGGAAGGCCGAAAGTGTACGAAGACGCGAAATTGGAAGCATTATTGAATGAAGATTCGTGCCAAACGCAAAAAGAACTTGCACTTACATTTTGACTTACATCAATAAAACATTATGTATCGTTCTTTTACAATAAATGCTTAATTTTTGATAAAAAACGGCGGAAACTTATTTGTACACCTAATACTTTATTATTTTTGTGAAATTCGGTTTCTTTCAAAAAGCTACTGACCATGCTTTTGTGCCACAGTATGTAATATAGAATTTTACTTTACCGACATATATCTGATCATCTGTTTGTAAGTTTTAAGTACGCACGTATATGACTGATACGGTACAGGCATACATACGCCGTACGCTCACCGTACCAATATCATAGAGGTATTTTGCTATCTGGGTAGTTTTATCCAATTTCTCTGCGTCCAGCGCACCTCCCCGATGACGACGGTAACGAATTGTACCAAAAACATTAAAGTAATATCTAAAATGTATTTGGTGCAGTTCATTAATCCGGCTAAGTCGCTGGTCGCGATTCATGTCATCATGTAACAGAAATTTGGATTTGCTTGTAATTACGACGATGCTCCTGCAGTTCATCCTAGGGAGGGGGGGGGAGGGAGAGATGGACAAGCAACGAATGTACCAATCGGAGTAAACCAGCTTGGTACAGGATCACCCCGAAGCAGCTACTGATTGCGATGAGATCCACCGTGGGAAATGTGAAACATATTTAAAAAATCAGTCGCATAAACATTTATTGGCTGAGGAAGATTTCTTGAAACAAGAGCCTAATAGTTCCACAAGTGCCCCACTCAACACATTTAAATATGTATGTCATGCTTGTTGATACTATTATAAAAGAAAACGAAAAATGAAAACGTTAAAAATAGTAAACCACAGCCTCTTTGTCAAATCAAATTGGACATTAGTAAGACATCTTGCAGTCAAAAAAGTGTATATTTGATTGATATCCCACGATCGATATCGTGTGTCGGAGAATACTCGTACTCAGATTGCGAAAGATTTTTGCTTTTATATACCTACAAAAGTGCGTGACCATCACAATAAGTACTTGTGGATAGAGGTTCCTATTAAAACAACCCAAGTTTTGACAGCGGATCAGATAACTGATATGATCGATTTGTTACGTAATCAAATTATTAAACAACAATGTTCAACAATAAACTTCGATTATTTTGAAGATATAGAGAATACTGTTGTGGAACATTGAACTGGGTTCAATAAAGAAAACTTCTCACGATTGTTAAATAAGTTGCCATCCTTATGACACAGTGAATAGCATCATACTGAATGTGCGCTTGCGATTTATTTTGCAAAACTAAGAACAGGACATAGCGACCAAAATCTTGTTCATATTTTCGTAAATGATAAATGTAGTACTGCGGAGCGATTAATGAAAAGTGCACAAAATGCAATCACAATGGACTTTACATCTCAATATCTAGGATTTTCACATTTAAGCAGACGTCCAGCGGACTCCCACGATTCTTTTCTTTCGTGAAGATCTGGAATTCGTTGAATTAAAAAGACAACTGCGAATAACGCACAAGCATTATATAGTCTAGAGAAGACTAAAAATTTTCTTTTCCCACTAAAATGAAAAATCCAGTATCTCCTCGTAAATGTCGCTCCGAGATAAATTAAAAATCGGTGCACGTACATGAGCGGCAGGATAAAAAAAACATCAATGCCTCCAATTTGTGCCTCGGATACTGCATAAAATAATAATAAATATATCATTGGAAGCGTAAGACTGGCGCCAAAATATTTTTTAATGATCAAATCGCAGACGATTCTCATGCGTCTGTGATCACAAAATCTAAGAAGCGACGTTCAGGGGTAGATTCTGGTGGTCTCGTGCCGACGCTGCACGACGTGTGCTTTCTTGATGCACTGCGTTTTAATAAATTTTAAGGTCAAATTTAGGAGAACACTTTTCCACACTACAAACTCCGGTCAACATCGCCTAAGATCTTGACCAATCTAAGAGCAAAGAAAAATCCTATTACTAGTTAACGAAACCTATTCCACCAATCCAAATTGGAGTAATCAGGAGCAATTAGTATAAAAACCTGCGGTGGCCCTCAGATTTTTCTCTGAGTTTTGGGAAGCTATAGTTGTTATTCGGGACATTTGAAAAAAGCTTCATCCGATTCTCAAAGTCCTTTTTCTCCAGTAGAGTCAGTGCAAAACCATATTATCAACTTAAGACCAACGGCACTGTCTGATCGGGAAATTTGACGAAGCGGACCTGGCGCTTAGCATCCCGCAGTCAACGACACCTTCTCCGACGGTCTCTCGTACATCTTATTCATCGTTATCGCCATGTAGTAAGTTCTGAGTTCGCTGTAGTACACTGGATGGTCCCTCCTCTTCTTGGTGGTTCCTCTTTAAATACGATCAAATTTTTATGCGTTCACGCAATTCTTCCGCCCCTAGCGGGGATTAACAACACGCGCTGACTCACCGCCCGTGTCCATTCTAACACCGCGCAAAACTCTTGGGAACAATCTTCGCTAATTTAGACATCGGCCGTTCACTCTCCACCCTCGACTTCACCGCTATTAGAACTTTCTTGTTCTCCTATCTCCAATCTGTCCTCAGACTTCTTCGATGATCTTTTCCCGACCAGCCCTCCCCCTATTTCATTCAATATCACCACCCCCAATTGCGGAATTTCCTGTCTCGCATACCACTCCCTCAATTCCTCCTGTTCAACGCTTATTCCCCCGTTAATCCCTTTCCTCTCTTCTTTCATAACGCCCATCAGTTGTTGTCCCATACATGTCTTACTTTATTCCTTCCACTAATGACCGAGTGATAGTCAGCATTGCAGGATCCACTTGCCTATTTTCAGTCTCCATACCATCCCTCATTCCCATCGATCCATTTTCCCTTCAACCATATGATCCTACACAACTTTAATTTCCCCCTCCTCCTTCCAAATCCTCCTCACACAAAATAACATCAGTATTACACGCAACTCTCTTTCCACATACATACACACACACACACACACACACACACACACACACACTCACATATACATAAGTCCGTATGCTAACATATCTCTAACAAAATAGAGAACCAAAAGATTTATTATATTTTTATACTTAAGAAAAATGTATTACTAAAAATTTTTATTATAGTACTATTAAACTAAACCTTCATTTGTTAATTTGAAAAACCTCTTGTATTTATTGTAAGCTCTCCCACGGTTGCACTTCGCCCTCTCCAGTCATTTGGATTAAGTTCCGAAAGCCAGGGCACACGGGCGTATAGGCACATCTGGCGTTAAAGTGAGCCCTCTTGGCACATTGACCCAATATGAGCCCTTTAAATTAAAAGTACGTCCGACTCATGTGTCCGTTTAGCGGAGCACGAGTTGAGGTTTCCACTTCGTCCATTCGACTCGGCTCGTTAGGAGCCTCAGAACGAAGCGAAGTGTCTCCCGACTTGCGTCGGTCCTTTTCCACGGCTCCCTTGCGGTCCGAAGCCTGGACACCAAATTGGTCTAATAATTCGGTACCTGTTGTGTTCACCCCCTCCATGCATGCGGAGCTTGGACGTAATACAGAGATCAAATACTTAAAAAACATACGAATATGTCCTATAACCTATTACTTCCTAAAGAAACGTCTTTAATAACAATATGGAATGGCATTTATGGTTTTATATATATATATATATATAAAAGTTTTTTGAACAATATTTCTCACAGATCCTGCTATAGAATGCACAAATAACGTCCTTTAATAAAATATATGTTATTTGTTGCTCTTAATGGATATATCATAGACGGTTTAGGACCTTTCAAAGCCACTAAAAATGATGCAAGCATCATGCGAACAATTCTGGAAAAAATGCTTGAAGTGCGTTATAGATTTCACAAGGATGTATTTGTTGTTGACAGAGGTTTTCGTGATATTAGGAAATATTTGGAACGTAAGAAATTTGTGGTCAAAATACCAAATATCATACCAATATCACCTGGTGAAAGTCAACTAAGCGATTCGCTTGCTAATAATTCGCGATTAGTCACTAAAGTTAAGTTTATCATGGAAATTATCAATGAGCATCTTAAAACTTGTTTCGTGTATTTTAATTGTTTATGGCGTATCCAATCGATTTCCCATTTAATGACTGATTTTCGAAACATCGCTGCTCTTCATAATATGTTTCATTCAGTCATCATATCAGTCGATGAGTATTCGGAAAAGATTGCACAACTTATGTTAGATCGATTGCACAAACTAAATCTGTTATTTTGATTAATCCAAGAATAAAATCTGAATTGTCGCATTTGTTTTGTTGGATGCATATGAATTAGAAGAGTTTTCAAGATTGATAGAATTGATTTATATAGGATTAATCTGGAATCATATCAGATTAAATCATTCAATCAATAATGATCAATTGTCAGGCCAGATCATGTTATAAAAAACATATGGTTACTACGGGACAATGTTTTATACAGATAAGTCATGATGTTGAGGCAACAAATCTTGCTAATTATAGTATAATTGCATATGGTGCTATTCTCGTCAAAACTTGTATACAATCTAGGCATATGAATCGTACTCGCTGTGTATGCTTTTGCAGAACGTGAAGGAGCTCAAGCCAATTCCAGAATATTATTGCTCTTGTAAAAATGGTTGTCGTATTGTGTGCACATAATAACAGTTACATGGTATCTGGGATATGCCAAACAATTGTTATGTCATACATTATCGCAATCTGCAGCAATGTATTCATCACGGTCTCCGCATTACAAAGATTCATCGTATACTCCAATTCGTGCAATCTCTGTGGCTTCGTGAGTACATCGAACTTAATACAAATTTTAGAATTTTAGCAAAAAATGAGTTCGAGAAAAACTTATTCAAATTAATGAACAACGTGATTTTCGTGAAGATCAGAGAATGTGCGTAATCATGTTGATGTGCAACTCACGTTGCGAGATACGGTGTAGAGGCAATGATTGCGAAATCAAACTTTCGCAGTAGAAGTGTTTTTTCCGAGAACCTGATCGCAATAGAAACTCAAAGTGAAGTTCAATAAATACGATATACATAGATATGTGCATCTTCGATATATCCAAGACGTGTTTGTATCAATTTCACCACGAGTATATGACACCGCTGTTTCGTGAAAATTGTAAAGTTATGTTGACACTAACACAGTCTAATTTATCATATCAAATGCGACGACATATACGATATTATGAAACGCGATATTAACAGATTCGATACGAACAATTACACGATCAACAATACTTACGACATTTCGCTAGTAAATAAAAACGTTCCTTGATGAAAGAAGAAAACAATAGCACGATCATGGCTGAATTTGTCGGGCTTAAAGCGAAAATGTACGCCTTGCGTATAGAAGAAAAAAAGGATATGAAAAAGGCAAAATGCAGAGCAATGTTGTGGCAAGATCCATAATGTTTGAGATTACACGCGGTGTTTGAATGACGCAATCGAAATGATGCGCAGGCAGTCGAGTATAAGATCGAAATTGCACGAGGTGGATTTCAGAAAAGAAAAAATCGCTCTAAGTCCTCACGACGATAAGCAGTATATTGTATCAGATTCTACCGATACGCTGTCATAGAGGCATTATAAAACATTATTATAAATTCATTTTTTCTGTTTTTGTATTTTTAATAAAACACATTTGTATATGTTTGTTGAGGTCGGTAAATTCAATTATCTTATCGGTACGCGTGTGGGAATAAGTGATGAGTCAAATTCTCAAGACAAGCCCACGCTTATCGTGTGATGTGATATGAGAGGTAATGATCGACACCTTACTTGTAACTGGTAACAATGAATTTTTATTACTCGAACTCAAATGAATATGACCATACAAGGTGAGCGCCATAATCTATCTGTTTTCTTATTTGTTCTCTGACGCTGCTTGTAAGCAACTCGCAATCTATAAAATCCCTAGGCTTTCTACACTCACTGCGCTAGTGAGGTATTGAGAACGTAGTCCCCCCCACACGCGGACAATTATGCGCGCCCTCTGTAGTTGCGTGTTGAGAGCACTCTATCCTGCGTATATTAGTCTAGTCCACGTTCTTCTTTCTTTCTGCTTGCACACACTTTTGTACTCGTGTGTACGCGACGATCGCAATAAAGAATATTGTCAAATCTCAAGTGCGTATTCTCCATTGTGAATCCCTGCTCTGCGAACGACAGGTTATGAGCCCAGAGTTCACGGTGAAAATGCGAGAATAAAAAAAACGTACGTACGAAATCGCGGTTAAGTCCGATCGAGAGCATCGTCGACAAAAAGGAGACAAGATGGCTTTTCATCACGCTATGTGGATCGAGCCATTAAATCGAGACAATTTCGACACGTGGAAAATCCAAATGGAGGCATTGTTGGTCAAGAATGATATGTGGGCATACGTGACGGAGAGAAAACGAAACCTCTGGTAGTGACCAGCGAAGCAGCACGACAGCTGCCGAAGCGTGGGAAAGAGAGAATCGGAAGCCCAAATCCGACATCATCTTAGGAATAAGCTCGACCGAATTGAAGCGGATCAAGAGCTGTAAGACGTCGAACAAGGTATGGCGTAAGTTGTTATATATTAGTCGATCGGACTCGCGCGAAAGGCACACTGCTCAACCAGCTGACTCTGCATAAAATGGACGATGGAAAGGATGTTCGCGAGCACCTGAATCAATTCTTCGACATCGTGGACAAACTCGGAGAAATGGAAATAGAGATAAACAATGATTTGTTAACGATCATGTTATTGTACAGTTTACCTCCGTGTTTTAAAAATTTCAGATGTGCCATATAGTTTCGCGATAGCTTACCCACCCCGGAGACTTTACGTGTAAAAATCGTGGAGGAGTACGACGCGCGAAAAATTGACGTGCGCACGTCTAACGCCGTGATGGCTAAGAAGCCACGCATCAAACAGCGAGCAAAATCGAAGCAGACTGGTGAGCGCGATTCGAAGAACAGCCAGTGCGGCAAGCGCAGCTCGAAGAACGACAAGACCTTCAAATACGAGTGAGCTTGATTGCAAAGCATCAAAACTGTTGCCCGGACGACGTGAGCTTATCATCTTATCATCGGTGGAAGCGCCTGTGCAAATGACATTTGAAGCGGAGGACAATAATATACTCTGGAGACTTGTGCCTATTCCACGCATTTATGTAAGGACACGCTCAATTTTGTAAAATCGTCAAGTGTGACAGGTGAAAAGATTCGCGAATAATGCGTCAACAGATATAACGGCGAAAGGCGAGATTTCATTCGCGACGGAGGTCAACGGAAGGTCCAAGCGAGTTAGCGTGCGGGACGCATTCTTCATTTTAGAACTGAGAACGAATCTTCTCTCAGTTAGTAAAATCGTGAATAAAGGATACACCGTAATTTTTGATAGAGATTTCGGTAAAGTAATCAATAAGGAAGGGAACATTGCGCTCATTGCCGACCGCACAAAAGATCTCTACTATTTGCGCGAAACGAAATCCGAATGTAATGCAATCAAAAAGGACGAGGCGTGCAATTCGTTCGAGTTGTGATATTGACGAATGGGCCATCTCAATGTACGAAATCTCGCGTACGGCGTTCGCAATAGAAACTTGAGAAACATCGATTTAGGCGTCCTTAAGAACGAACTTAATTGCGAAATCTGTATTCGCGGCAAGATGACCATTTCCGACCGCGTCTGCGAGAAATTCGAAGCTCTTTGTGCGATGTGAGGAACGATACGTGTCGAATCGAACAACAGCAAGGTAAAGTACATCATTATCTTTATCGACGATTACTACTCGAGGTAATGCGAGATTCGACAACTAAAGCGAAAAGATGAGGTTCTAGACGCGTTCAAAGAATATAAGCTTTCGTCGAGAGATTAACCGGAAAGTCCATAAGATACCTTTAGTCTAATAACGGGAAGGAATGAATCGAAGCAATGAATTCGATCGTTTTCTTAAGAAACACAGTATAAGCAGGCAATTAATTGTAACACACCCCGGAGTAAAACGGCGTTGCGGAAAGGCGAAATCGCACGCTTATAGAAATGGCGAGATGTTTGTTAATTCAATCTAGATTATCGCCATCGTTTTGAAGAGAGGCTGTAAACACCGCAAATCACATAAGAAACCGATGTCCCTCACATAGTCTAGGCGGGAAAACTTCTTTCGAAATGGAAAATTGAAATGCCAGACGTACGTCACTTCCATGAATTTGGAACAATGTCTATACCCTAGATAGAAGTTTAAACAAGAGTAAGTTCGAGAATCGATTGAAAGAGTCTGTTTCTAAAGGAGAAACTTTTCCTATCGTAAACTGATCGGAGCCATGATTGACGATATGTACCAGACTCGACATTGCCCACGCTGTTAGCTATTTGAGCCAATACAATGACTATCACGACTCGACTCATTGATCGGTCGCTAAACGCATGCTGAGATATTTGAGGGGCACTAGAAACGTCAAATTATCATTCAAGAAGACAATGAAATCCCTCACAGGCTACGTGGATGCCGATTGGGCCAACTGTTTAGACGACAGGAAATCTTACACTGAATTTGCCTTCATATTGGCCGGAAATTCCGCGACATGGGAGTCGCGAAAACAGCCAATTACCGCATTCTCTTCCACAAAGGCTGAGTATATAGCTTTGAGTGAGATCGCCAAGGAAGCGATTTACCTTCAACATTTTCTCGTTAAACTTGGCATAGCAATTGTTCAGAAGGTGAAGTTGTTCAGTGATAACTGTGGAGCCATCAAATTGGCCGATAATCCCATTCATCACAATTGATCAAAGCATATCGATATGAGGCATCACTTCGGGCGGAGAATATTACAGAGGTCTCATCGAGATTGTTTACAAAACAATTTAAGTACGTATGTATGTATGTATGTATGTATGTATTAGTATGTGTGTACGTATGCATGTATAATATGTGTAATGTGTATAATATATATAATATGTATAATATACGTTAGTAAATATAATAGGCCGGTTCTAACTTATGGGGCTAGAGGGGAGGCACGAGACGCGGAGGTACTTGTTGGCGCGGGGGAAGGCGCGGGGGTACTCTTAGGTGCAAGAAAGGAAAGGAAAGGCGAGAAAAGGTCCTCGGTCGGCGGCATCGCTGTTTACATAAACATAGGACCCCGGCCAATGATCACATAAACATGACATTCCGCTATATGTTATTTTTTTCGTCACCCGCCACCGCCATTGTCGACATCGCCGCCACTCACCGCCGCTATCGCCACCGTCGCCACCCACCGCCACCACCACCCGCCGCCCGTCATCGTCCCACCACCCTCCCCAAAAATGCGTAAGTAACAAGGACTCGCATGTTAGAAAAAGATAGCGCAACAATGTCGGAGCGTAACATAATATGAGTGAAAAAAGGAAGGAAGAAATGAATCAATAGAGTAAAAGTCCCTTTTCTTTTTCTTTATGACACAGTTTTTTTCAATACGGTTTTTTACTAGTCGAGGCAAAGGATGGGGAGTAAAAAAAAGTACACACACACACACACACACACACACACACACACACACACATACACACACACACACAATGATGTGACAACAAAATTTTTTTTTATTCACATTACACTTGTTACACTGATTTTTTTCTCATTTTTTATTATACTGTTTTGCAATCGACAGCGTGATCGAATGTGATCAATGGCTCGAACATCGCTAGCAGCGCTTTCTGGAAAAAGAGAACGAAACAATTTTTTGACCACTATTCGTTTTTTCAGCAAAGAATAAAATGTATTAGCACTAGTCACTCTAAATGAGGTACATTATGGCTTATATTTTGATGGCATTGATGACGTTGATGATGAGGAACACGTTGGCAATTTTAATGCTTTTTAACCAGGACATTCCCAATATCTCGTTTTTTCCCTCGGTGGACCTGATGACAAGGGATGGTATCCCTTGCGCCGGATCGATTTTCGATGTATATATTCTTTTACTCGATCCATGTCTTATCGCTCGTAATCGAAGCCTTACGATTGAATGAAAAAAGCTATTGTTTATATACACTGTCAGATCGATGACATGTCGCGATGCGTAGAGAAACGCTGATGTTTCGGCTGTTAAACTAAACATAACTCTTCTACAGTAAAATGAAAGTGATACTCAGTGAAAAGAATGAAAAAATAGAATAAAAAACGGGCAATTAAGAGCATTAATACGCATATTTATGATATTCGCACCAACTACCGCGTATTAATGCTCTTAATTGCTCGTTTTTTATTCTATTTTTTATTTGTATTAATATTTCAAGAGCCAATTTGAATTAGTTTTGAAAAGTATGAAATCACACTGCGTTTCCACAGCCCTTAAATTTCTTCGAAGAAGTGTTGATGACTTTTTCTGGGAAAAGATCGTATGTCGCGATGCGACATTAAGAGAAGTTGGTGCTGTTTATATAAACATACCAATGAGGTGTGAAAAATATAAATTAGAACCGCTCGCGATGCTGCCTTATCTATTTTTAAAGAAAGTGTAGCAATAGACAAAGGGACAAAGAAGTCACAAATAAAATATATAATGGATTATAAGCGCTCAGTTCCACATTTGGTGTCCTGGAAGACGAACGAATTAATCGCAATAAGAATAATGGAAAAAGTATGGCTAACCATCGTGCGAACATTGAGAATATAGCCAAATATTAGAAATATATTAGAATATATTAGAAATGTGGAGCCAGAATAGTTCGTGAATATTAGAGACGAAGTATTCGAAGGAATGGAAGTAGATTTTGAGGAAATAATGAACTAAGATTCCGACGAAGAAGTGTTATCCAACAATACTGGTTATGCTAATGATTCGAGCGAGCACGATATGAATCATGCAGAGAAATTTGTGCACTGTGAACGACTGTACTAAATACTGCATGATCCGTTTAGCTGACACCGATGTTGTGGGAATGTATGGTAATTTTGTATGGAAGCACGATATCGATTATATTGATGCGCTAGGCAGTCGGTCTTGCACAAATTACAAAGTGCTAATGTACACTATATTTCCATGCAACAAGTGTCCATACTTCACACATTGAAAAACTATTATGAACAGTATTGTGAAAAAAATGAACGTGCGCGCGCGCAAAAAGTGTGTCTGAAAACTGTAATCCGTGGAGGAGAGACAAAGATGTGCGAATATCGCCGATACAGTTTCTGTGCAATCGAGAAATAGATATACTGTGGTGCGAAACAGGGAGTCATCATCAATGATGATAACGATGATAAAAAGGAATATTGATACAGACGATTAGGAGATGAAACGGTGCACATTGACTTCGAAGAGAGATTTTGGGACAAAGCTTTCGGTTTAATAAAAGAACAGTGTTAAAACTCAATCCAAAATGAAAAGAAGATTCAATATACCTGCGTATTAAGATTCCCGCGGGTGGTGAGAAGTGCGTCAAAGTGATGATAATGGACAAGTTAGTGATGCCATACGACCGCGAGGAGAATCCTGCTAAAAAAGTGTTTCGAGACTTGTGTGATAAGTATATGCGTAATCAATTATGCTATCTCTGTAAAAAGTGTATCTTAGATAAACATAATACGAAAGTGAAAACACTATGACATTCTAAATAAAGCAGTGTTGCAACATATGTGAACGAGTCACGTGCAAGTGCTGCATGTAAGAGTGTGACGTGAATACTAAATATTGTAAAAAAAAAGATATGAAAAATCATGAGCAAATGGAATGCGAACTGTTGGAGCAGTACGCCAAGTCGCTACTCTGGAGTGTTTTGTGTGACTGCAACGATGTGACGAGTGCATCGAGCGGCTTTGTCGTGCCAAACGTCCGTGCCTCGCTATTAGACACAGACAATTCGTAATAGCGAGGATCGCGCGACTCGCAGGTGCAAAGACACAATTAGAGCGACGTTTCGTGCACATTGGTACGCGAGTCGTGACGAAAGATCTCTCGTCTGGCGACGACGGACAATGTGTGCTTCGCGTGATCGGTGGTCGCCGCTTTGTACCCGGCTGAAAAGGATACGGAGCGAGAGTCATCGTATCCGCATTATATGACAGTATTAAATCTCATGAAGATTGAGTTTCCAATGACTTTAAAAGACATTTGAATGGTTGAACGATCAACGGTGTCGATCAACATGTACAGAAGAAGAAAGTAAATAGATCTTTCCTCTGCGGCTCACCAGTGACAAGAAGCAGAAACACGTCAACGTGCTGTACTTGTAAGATCACGTGACGACAGTGTTGGGCATTTTCCGTGGATAAAAAATCTATCCCGTCTCGTGAGCTCGCAACTCACCAGAAAAGAGCACAAGAAATTTTTCTGCGATCGATAAGTACACATAAAAAATTATTATTTTCCGTCTTATTAATAAAATAATGGTAATAATTATAATTTTTTTGTTTTTTTTTTCAGATGCTTGCACTACTTCAGTATGAACGAAAAATTGCAGTCGCACGCAATGGACTGTGGGAAAATGAACGATTGCGCTATTCGATTGCCGAGCGTGGACGACAAGTGATTCGAATTTGGGAACCACTGCAATAAGGAGCGCATCCCATTCATTATCTAAGCTGATTTGGAGTGCATTCTGCGGAACACGGAACCCGACAGGGAAGATGCGTCGTCGTACACGTATCACGAGATATTTAGTATAGGATATTACGTGCGATGTTCATACGACGACACGTTATCATCACATCAGTTCCGTCGCAATGAAGACATAGCATGGTCGCGCGACAATTCCAAAACTTAGCGCATCATGTAAAAAATATCGTATCCATTAACATGCCAATGAAAATGCTGTTTCAAAAGAACAATGGGAAGCATACCGTAGCACAACAAATTGTCACATTTGCGAGAAACCGTTCGCGTCGGACGACACGCGGGAACGCGATCATTACCATCTTACCGATAGATACCGTGGTCCAACGCATTCAAAAAAACTGTAACTTAAATTATAAAAATTCATTATATATTCCGATCATTTTTTATAATCTATCGGGCTACGACGCACATTTTATGATTAAGGAAATTGCTATCGCGGACGAAGGACATGTAGATGTGTTACCGATAACTATTATATATATAATAAAAAAAAATTTATTTCGTTTATTAAACATGTTAAAGATACCGCCAAGAAAGCAGACTCGCGAAAATGTATAAAATTACGATCATTCATCGATTCATTTAAATTTATTAATACAACTTCGATAAATTGGCATCGTTTCTAAGCAGACAAATTAAAAATCGTACGTTCCAAATTCTCAACACTATCGGATAAAGAATTTGAATTACTGATTCGTAAAGATATTTTTCCGTATGTTGACTGTGTCGGAAAATTGCAGGACACGCGCTTACCACCGCTCGAATCATTTTATAGTTCGTTAACGGGCGATACAGTATCCGAGAGCGATTACGCTTACGCTGAATGTATGTATCGTGGCAGCGATTCTCCGAACGCTCAAGTAATCTGTATTTGATGTCTTGTTATTGGTCGACATTTTCGAAAATTTCCACAATAGTTGCAAGTTACGGTTTCGATCCCGCGCATTACTACATATTGCCTGGTTTCACGTGGAACGCGATGTTAAAACATATGCGTACTCGTATAAGATTTGCTCACTGATATTGATATGGACATGTTCATCGAGCGCGGTATATGTGATGGCTTCAATCAATGTTCCGGTAGATACGCGCAGACTAATAACAAGTATATGCGTTCGTACGATTCATCGAAACTGTCATCTTATTATACTTGATGTACTGTGACGTTAACAATTTATACAGGTGGGCGATGTATTAATCATTGCCATATGCCGAATTTTGATCGAAGACGCTGTGAATTTTGACGTGAGCGCGATCGCTTCGGATTCACCCACCGGTTACATTCTTGAAGTTGATCTCGAGTATCTACAACATCTGCACGATCAATACACTGATCTACCTTTCTGTCCGACGCGCGATAAACTGCCCGGCAAGCGCGAGAATAAACTCCTAGCGACGCTATACGATAAGCAGCGTTACGTTATCACTATTATTCATTATCACAGCAATGTACTCGTCATGTAACAACGATCTTCGCGTAACAAAGATGCATCGGGTGCTACAATTTGCTCAATCCGCCTGATTTCGCGAGTACATTGAACTTAATACACAATTTAGAATTCGCGGTAAAAACGATTTCGAGAAAAATTAATTTATAATATATTATTAATTTATATAAATTAATGAACAACGCGGTATTCGGCAAAATTATGGAGAATGTGTGCAATCACATTGACGTAAAATTATTAATAAAATGGGACGGATAGTACAATGGCGCGGAGACAATGATCGCCGACTCGAAAACCGAATTTCCACAGCCGTAGCATCTTTATGGAAAATTTTATCGCCGTCGAACTATGCAAACTCGAGGTGAAATTCAACAAGCCGATTTACATGAATATGTGTATACTCGACATATCGAAGATCTGCTTGTACGAATTTCACCACGAGTATATGTTACCACTGTTTCGCGACAAATGTAAAATTATGTATACCGACACGGACAGTCTTATATACTGCGTCGAGTGCGAGGACGTTTACGAGATTACGAAACACGATATTGCTAGATTCGACACGAGCGATTATCCGATGAACAACGCGTACGGTATTCCTCTCGCGAACAAAAAAGTACCCGGTCTGATGAAGGACGAAAATAACGGTGATAATGACTTAATTTGTTGGTCTCAAAGCGAAGATGTATGCGGTGAGAGTGGACGGTAAGAAAGATAGTAAAAAGGCGAAAAGCGTAAAGAGTAACATCGTAACACGAATGATAATGTTCGACGATTACACGCGGTGTTTGAACGAAGAGATCGAAATGACTCGCCGTCAATCGTGTATACGACCTAAACTGCACGTGGTGTACACCATATCCAAATCGAAAATCGCTCTGAGTCCATACGACGAACGATATATCGTACCGGACTCGACAGAGACCGTGGGCATTGGCGGATATCTGTAATATTATATTAGGTGTAGTAAAAAGAAATCCATTATTTTTCCAATAGATTTAGTAATCTGTATTTCGCGAACGCGAGCCATCTATTGGAAAAATAATGGATTTCTTTTTACAGGGTATATATACTATTTTCTTATATATTATCTTATAATTTGTACTTCGTATATGTCTTTCTACATTTTTTAAATATTTTCATACGGTGTACATACTATTATGTACAATACTATTATCATTATAATTTATACGTCATGCATGTTTTTTACATATACAGTAAGTCAAGTAAGAGCGTGATCAACCAGCGTGGTGTTGCACCATTTCATGTTATTAGCCTTAATAGATAGATTCGAATAGTTTCATACGATATATCTAAACCTTTCTGCTTCAATTTTGCTTGTCTTTGACGCAGTGTTAAGCCAGGATTCCGCGAAAACTGATTCACTATTTTTTTACGTCTTTTTTGTCCACTTTGCACTTTCGAGCTACGTTTCGATAAATTATCGACATTTTTTGTCACATTATATCGCTGCACCCACTTCTGTACGAATTATTTCGACTTTTTCATATATTTAGCAACCGTTAATTGTAACATTTTTGAGTGAGTGCAGAGGAACACAACTTCATAGTGTGATGCGTATTTGGTACTCATGACGCTTAATGTGATTCTCTTAAGAAAGTTCAATGACAACTGAATCTTCCTTGATAGTGCATCAAGGACAAAGATGCTCTTTATGGATTCACGATAGATTTAGGACGATATCTTTTATGAGCTTTGAGTAAAGCCGACCATGATCTTGACTTACTGTATATAAGTATTATCATTATGTTTTATGTAGTATCATTTATTAAATATTAGGTGTTGGAATTAATTCGTAGCGTTTTACAAGTGATGGGAAGTACTTTCATTAATGTATTTTTTAATGCTCATGTGAAATAAATAACATTCTTTCATTAAAAAACGCTACGAATTAATTCCAACACCTAATATTACTATTAGGTGTATGACTTTGCTCATTCGGTTTTCCTATAAATGGCTTTAGCGGTAAGTGGTGATCGAAATAAATAGATCATAGATCGTCACACAATAAACTTGGGAATCTGTCAACATAATCCAAAAAGAAACATTAGTCGATTTGTGTCTGCATCATAAAGTTATTCTCGATTGAAAATGTCAGTTTACGAGCCAAATTCTTATCATTTGTGAGAGGTTTTAATTTTCTTCAATATGAAGAAATCTGCGGCTGAGGCTCATCGAATGCTTTCAAATATTTATGGTGAAGCCGCTATTAGTGAAAGAACGTGTCATAAGTGGTTTCAACACTTCAAGAACGGTGATTTTCACGTCGAAGACCAGCATAGCGGTGGAAAAAAGAAAGTTTTCGAAGATGCAGAATTGAAGGCATTACTTGATCAAGACTCTTGTCAAAATCAAAAAGAATTGGCACGATCATTAGGAGTGACTCAATCAGCCATTTCAAAACGTCTCAAAGCCATGAGAATGATTCAGAAGCAAGGAAATTGGGTGCCGTACGAGTTGAAGCCGAGAGATGTTGAACGACGTTTGTTTGCTTGTGAACAGCTGCTTGAAAGGCAAAGACGGAAGGACTTTCTGCATCGCATTGTGACTGGGGACGAAAAATGGGTTCATTACGATAATCCCAAGCGCAAAAAATCATGGGGAGTTCCCGGCCATGCTTCCACGTCGACGGCCAAACCGAATATTCACGGCTCCAAGATCATACTCTGTATTTGGTGGGACCAGCTCGGCGTAGTATATTATGAGCTGTTAAAACCGACTGAAACAATCACAGGCGATCAGATCGAACGCAATTGATGCGTTTGAGCCGAGCATTGAAAGACAAACGACCGCAATACAACGAGAGACACGATAAAGTGATTTTGCAGCATGACAATGCTCGACCCCATGTTGCGAAAGTCAAGACATATTTGAAAACGTTGAAATGGGAAGTCCTATCCCACCCGCCGTATTCTCCAGACGTTGCTCCCTCTGACTATCACTTGTTTCGATCAATGGCACACGATCTGACTGACCAGCACTTCCGGTCTTATGAAGAAGTCAAAAATTGGATCGATTCGTGGATCGCTTCAAAAGATGACTAGTTTTTTCGACGCGGGATTCGTATGCTGCCCGAAAGATGGGAAAAAGTAGTGGCCAGCGATAGATAATACTTTGAATCATAAATGTATAACCAGTTTTTTACAATAAAGCCTCGAATTTCGGAAAAAAACCACATGAGCAGTCATACGCCTTATATTATTTTTCATTTCATGTACATTTCATGTATTATACATTTATATATGTATTTTATATCTGTATACGCCAAAATAAAGATGAATGGGAAGTAATAAAAATATACGTTTATATATTTATATAATATTTTTATATATTTGTTACATCTATACAAATTATATGAATCAAAATTTTATCAAATAACATTGTTTTAGTGTATCCATGAATTATGCGATCCATCAAATCCCAGTCACTTGACGTACACCTTGTCTTCCTTCTTGCGCAGCACTTTCTCCACGAGATACACATTCGGAGTAGCGCGATGCAACTCGTGTTCGTAAAATGCTTCAGCGATGGATTTTCCGCGATAGTCCTCAAGTAAATAGGTTACGGGATTGATACGCTGCACTTTCACGATCGTAAACACCTCGGTGGTCCAATTTGACGTGTACTCTTCTCAAAAATCGTCGTACTTGCTCACGTGTACCAAATCACCTACTTTGAATTTTGCAGGACCCGCGATCTTTATTGTGCTGTACATTGTGTCCAAGAGTCTTTCGATGATCGCGGAAATCACATCGACAGGTCGCATGCCGATAATGCGATGCTTGCGCGCGTTGTCTGACACCAAATGCGACAGCTCGTCGACTCACTTATGATTGCCGTAGCGTTGTAAAACTCTATCCCTATATCCATTTGTAAATTTTTCAGACATTTTCCACTCTCTCGAACGATCTCAGCGATAGCATCAGCTGTCTCACTTCCACTCTTATTCTTGAGCGATATGGCCCACGCGTATTTGCTTAACACATTGATGATGATGAGTATATAGTGGTGACCTTTGTTGAAGCCCAAGTTCGAGCGCATTTTAAAGATATAAGCCTGCTACAGATCGTAATATCCCTGGACGCGCCTTTGCGGAAAATTTCGCAGAAGCATGCAATTCCTCGACGAACTGATCTCTCGGATCTAATTTTTTCTCTCTTTTCATCAGATTTCTTTAACTCGACGTGTAATACACACGGTACAAGAAAATAATGTCTTTTTTCTTGCTGGTGTCACTCGACTGACTCATTTCATGGATACGCGATTTAATTTATAATAAGATCTGCTTTGCGAAGTTCCTCGATGATCGATAGCATCTCGTTGTCGTGAACATTGTTGCCCACTTGGTACGAAGTGTCGAGCAATCGCAAACGATTCATCAACTCGTTAGGATCATCCCAATGCACATAATTAATCGCGTTGTCGTTCAATATCATTTCGTGAGGTAATCTCTTTTCAGATTTCTTCTGTTTCTTGTATGATTGACACGATTCAACGGCGCGATTACATGTTTGTACTTGAATCCCCTGTTACTCAATAATCGACCCTGCGAATGGAACTTGTGTATGTGCGCGTTTGTTACCAACAGCACGCTCTTATACTTATGTATATCGTTTTCCGTGTAGAGGGCATCGACGGGAATTCTTTTGAAAATCAATTCATAAAGACCGGGTGTACCGTACGCCGTCGATAATTATGTCGATATATTGTCCACATCATACATGTCGAAACGTTTATTGTCAAACATCAGCCTATCTTTTATAGGTAAACGCCGTACACGTGATATATACCGCTTTCTTTATCTTACGCTCTCTTCGGGACAGCATCGACGTACTTTTGACCCGGCGAGCCTAAGCGAGCTCGTAATGCCTCTCGACCTACCAACGTTTGCAGCTTTTAAAACTCCGTCGCTAGCGAGTCTTTCATCGTTTCGAAAACGTTCTGCAACAACCCTATCGTCGACTTTGGCACGCAGGATGAAGGTTATCGGTTATACATTATTGTGCGATCGATCATTGGATTTATATGGAGTCATGGAATGCTCGAACGTCTCGCTCGCTTCTTCTCCCTCCTCTTGTTCCTCTAGTTCCTCTTCCTCTTTCTTTTCATATTTGGGAACAGATGTTGCATTTTTGTCGCGCGACTCTCTCTTTGTCGCGCGCACACCGGGGCTATCGACGAAAAGTTGCAGTGGCTCGATAAGTGGTTTAAAATATCTGTCCAACGTGATATTCTCCTCGATTCTACCGATTTTCAGAGCGCGATGTTTCTTGCGGATCGATTCGATCCTCTTCTCGATCTCTTTCGCGATTTTTTCACGCTCACGCATATCTGCCATGTTCGTCTCTGACTAAGTATAGACAACGACTGGTTACGTTAAAATATCGCGAACTCATTAAATCCTTTCCTGTATCGTCCATTTGTGAGCGCACTATCTTTGTCTATCATTATGAATCCATATTTTTCCCAACAGTCGCGGCACAACGTGCAAAATTCGTCGTACGACATGTCGGTATTCACATGATCGTTGTTTCAAGTACCGTCCTGTTTGAACAGGATCAGAATGTTCGCGTTGTCGCGTATCAGATGTCTTATCAGGTATCCTCGCGTATGTCTGACAGAGGTAGAAGTAGTCGACGTTCTCGTGACGAAAATTCTCTCACCGTATCCTGCTTGTTGCATGCCACGTCATCAAAGATAAAAATAGAATTTGAACTCGCCTCGGTGGAACGAAGTCGTTGTTGTTGGAGAACATAAAGTAGCCGATTTCCTCGATAGACGTAAACAAATTTTCGAAATACCGATATTTTGGCTGTTGCAACGATTTCGAATAGACATACAGGTTCTTGAAACATACTCCGTTCAGGCTCTCGATTAAGTTTATGCGAATGTTGGTTTTGCCACTATTCGACGGATCGCAAATGATCGCGCATATGGTATTCGGCAGCATTTCGCCGTGCTTGCGCTTCTCCGCGCTGCCTCCCATCATTCACGATTTCGCGTCGCAGTTCGGGACGCGTATCATCAGCGATTGCAGCGTGAATTTCATACTCACATTACGGGCTGTGCGCTCCTGAACGACTATTTAATCTACAAGCGCAGTGTCATCTTTCCGATTTCGAGATTTGAGCAGTTGCAATATATATCAAAAGTCGTTCTCATTCTTACGCGCGTATGGCGACTATATCGAACGTCTGGGACAAGCTTCCGGAACACGTGAAAGCAGATTCGGAGGTTCGAACCTATCATCGCTGCGACGAGCACTGCAATTAGTCGTGGCAGCGGACACATATCGACGGTCCCGCACCTAAAATAAAGAACAGTAGCGAATGCTAGCGTTGGGCGGCAGTCTGTAAATCGAGCAATAAACGCGCTTCTTTTCAAGTTACATATTCCGGGCTATCAGTTTTGCGGCCCGGGCACTTGGCTTACAAAGCGATTAGCCAGAGATGACACGGACATGAATCTGCTGGATACGATATGCGAGAACGCGATTGCATATTCGCACAGCAATAATCTCACTGAATGACACGCGGCAGACAAGGTACTAGCGCCGAGAAGGCGCGGAAACGCATGACTGCGAGTGATACGGCTCTGAGCGAGAGAGCCGCCGCTGCTGCCGTCTGGGCAGAGATGAAAGCCAAGATCAAGATCAGTATGGACATGAAACTGAAGAAGAAGACGACGAGGAAAAAGGTAACGAAAAAGGGAATACTTCCAACAGTGAACGAGGTAATGCGTTACCGTTTCTGCCAATGTTGAGCGTGCTCGGGTAATTGATCGGCGGAACGGCTAGCATGGCGAAAGCGATAAACGACAGCAAAGCCGCGTCATCAGCTCGAAGAGCTGCAACGTCACGATCGCGCGATGGAACAGAGCCGCGGACTGTATCTCAGCCCATATAAACGCGAATAGGATGTAGCTACAAAGAAAAAAAAATGTCAAAGGGATGATAAAAATGCCATCTGACGCAACTATCAAACTGTGCAATTGAATGAGCTCGCGAGACGTATGCACGTACCATGCTATAGAACATTTTCATGCGTAACGGGTTACCGACGAACGGCGCGCGCCGAAACGAAAGCAGTATCGCGAATCTGGACGATGCGACGGTGCCTGGTATGCTAAGAGGAACAACCGGGTCGTGTACTTTGACAGTTTCGATAATCTTCGATCGCTCAAGGAATTGATGCGATATTTCAGGAATGGTACTACGACGATAGAATACGTCGATTTCACGTCCTATAGATGTAGGATCAGAGCTTCTGCGGACAGATGTGTCTGCAGTTTCTACAAACGATAGTTTGTGAACGCATGTGAATTTAAAAAGTTCGAGGTGCTTTGAAATCTTAATATTAGTCGAACGTTTTCTCCGTCATGTCGCTGATGTTTACGCTAATTAGGAAGAACACCATCCTCGCGGCAAACTACTTTCCCGCCATAGATTTCATGACGATTACGAGCTCGGTCTGGCGATTTTTGACTTATCACACGATATCGAACGTGAATCGAACAACAAATTTTATTTTGCCAAAGACGACACGGAAATTACAATTCCCGAGGATTCGTACGAAGTGTGAGACATAAATGAATTTTTGAAACGCACGATTTTACGGAAACATCCGCATCACGACGCGCTTGAAATAATTGCATCGTGTTAATATTCGATGAGATTCATTATGAACTCAACGGTGTGGAAATTGATCATAACAGTAACGTTGGCATAACTAATATGCTCAAAAATTATGTAACAATGTCATCCGACAGAAGCGTAATTCTATGGAATGCCGGCTGGGATGCGCAGACTACTGCAGCTGGTACTTTAATTTTTGTGTACCGCTCTACGTACTGCTGGGATTTTGCGAAAATTACAAACGCTCGTTATCAACGCTCGTCACGAGTTGATTTTAATACGAGCGCGCAACGACAACAATTATCTGACGGGATATCCAGCGACAGAGTTAATGCTCGAATTATTCAAAGTACAGTGGCGAATGCCGCAGTATTATTGAGCGAGGTAAACAAGCTGTCGATGCGCGTTTTGAAGAGCGGACGATATCTGAGCATGGCTTTTCGTTTGTGGGATCTGTACAAGTTTTCGCTCTTGCAGAGCACAATCAAGCATTCGTGGACCATCAAAACGGCTACATCGAGAAGCCGCGCTACATTATTTTCGTTATTCAAACAGGTCGAAAAAACATCATGTCTGAGAATATAAGTTGATTTGACGACTGCAAATTAACCAATACGAAACTCTACCTGAATTCTAAATATTATCCGCTGACTTGAATCTGGATTTTGATAAAAACAGATGTGCAATTCTGTACGACTTGTACGCGCGTTTCTAGGCTCGGTACAACGAATCAATCGAGAGTGACACCATGCGATTAGACTTTGAATGTAAGGAGAACGTGTCCGCAAATACAACAGCCTATTGTCTCATCATACACGATCGCGTTGTTCAGTATAATCCATTGACCAACGTTGTGCGCAAAATCATCTAAGTGCACCTTCGACATGATATATTATAAAATCTACGATACGTCGCAATTGACCACAGTCTTTTCGACAACATGCCCGTGCCAACGTTCGCGAATCTGCAAGAATTCATCATTAACAAGAAATTTATTGTGACGGAAGTGGCGATCCTGAAACAAGGGACCGTTTTTACGCATTACATTTTTATGAATCTCATGCCATGGAAATTTTTGGCGAGGTTCGACAGGTCTTGCGCTTCCTGGTTGATTATTTATCACCATGGGTTGCGATTGGAGGACGAGACGATCCCTACAATGAGGCGAAACGCCTGATCACGGCGGCTTTGAAGATGATGCTATCGTATACGTTAAGGAATACGAGAAACAAACGTGACTGTGGAATTAGCTTCTGGATGATAAGCGAAAACGCATGTACATCGAGACCTTGCAGTTTACGAAGACATGAAATCTTTATCTAATCTAGATGTTACTAATACTACACGATGCGAACATGTTAAGAATTACGCGTTATAAAATGTATTTAAAATATGTAACTGCAAAAGAATTTTTTAAATAAAAATATGTTAACGTATTTATTATGTATTTCTTTTCCCTTTCTTTGTAATACATGTATGAACGTATGTATAAACGTATGAATGAACATATGTACAGGGTGGGCCATCTATTGGTACGTTTTTAAAAATGCGATCAAATGAGCATACATTGATATTTTTTATTAATTTTTTTTTTGTTGTGAAGCTAAAAGTATCCGCGTCAAGAATGAAAAACGATTTCGTTCATGTGGCTCCCTCTACTGGCCTTACAGTATGCCATTCGGTCACCCCAATTATTAATGACATTTTGGACTACCTCGGCGCCAATTTCACTCAAAATAGTCGTAATATAATGTCATCCACTAACATCCCTTTCTCACGAACTTTCCTCACCAATTTGCGTATAGCTCCTTCGGTGGGTGCTCTATCATGACCCATATTTCTTTTCAAAATTCGTACAGTTTCGGCGACACAGCACTGACTTTGAAAATAAGTTTTTAAAATTTCAAAACGCTCTTCAAGAGAAAACATGTTGTTTCGTGCCGCGGACGGTATGACTAATAAACTGTCAAAATTTCGGGTCTGTAGCTCGTTCGGTGTTGCCATACGACGAAATTCAAAAACGTACCAATAGATGGCCCACCCTGTATGAACGCACGTATAAACGTATGTCTAACTCGTAACAAAGAAAATACGTAGATTGACATGATAAAACGTATCGCGACACTTTCAAAATTCTTGGAAAGAGGGGGAGGGCTTGCTTCCCCTCTTTGATTCCAGAAGTATTACCATATACGTCACAATTTACGCAGATGCAATCAGTCTTACGATACCCGCTTGTACGAACAGTTGAAAAAAATGTACTTCGTCAAAGAGATCAACACATCGTACGATGTGAAAAAGGAATATAACATGTAAGTTTCAACATTCTATATACAAAAGAAATGTTTTTTTTAACATTATGTATGTACACAGTACGGAGCATCTTCAATGGACATCAGCTCGTCGATTACGAGTTATTAACTTTAGTTTTTAATTTACGTACAAAAAAACCAGTGTAATAAGATGTGAATAAAAAAATTTTCGTTCGCATCACTATATATGTACTTTCTTTTACTCTCCAGCCTTTGCCTCAATGCGCTATTAAAAAACCGTATAGAAAAAGCTGCGTCATAAATGAATAGAAAAGGGACTTTTACTTTATTAATTCATTTCTTTCGTCCTTTTTTCATTTATATCACATTACGCGTTCCCACATCGTCGCGCTCTATCTTTCTCTAACATGCGAGCCTTTGTTAGCTAAGCATTTTTTGTAACATCTGGAGTTCTATAGTTCTATAGTCTGCAAACATTTATTATTTAAGTGTTTCATATGCAGCGTAAATATATCCTAGATAGCCTCGCTATGGCAAAGGATACTTCTCAGCATCAGTCTTTGCCGAATTTCATCTGCGCAAAGTATTCGTTAGTCGTTTCGAATTATATTTCGAATTATAGTGAACTAATGAAGAATTTGCACCGTGAGAGATTTTTATAAACGTGCAAGATTATTTTACCATTTAAGTGATAGAATATTTTTGCACGTTTATGTGATCAAATGAAAGTGACAGTTATATTAGTGTGTGATTTGAATTGTAATGTGATTTTTTTAGAAAAAATCTTTTATTACCTGTGTCCTCATATTGAGTTTGAATCGAGACGCAACCTGTCTTATGTATTAGAGATCCGTTACAAGAATTCCGTTGAGGGAGTAAATAGCTTTTTTCTTTTGTATCAAATATGTTTGTGTTTCTAACGTTTTTTTACTTTCCTTTTTCCAGTATCTTATGGTTGATAATAAATCGCAGGTCAGGTTCCAGTTACGGAAGTGGGGATACAGATCATCCTCTCGGTAAGTATAATAAATAGATCTATTTTCTAATTCATTTCTCCTAATTTACTTTTTATAATACTTTTTTTAAGTTTACTTTGTAATCCATTTTGCAGTGTGTACCTTGTTACTATATTAAAATAAAAGGATTTATAAATATTGCTAATTGGCAAATGATACGAGCTGAGAGACAGTGGAAGCGAGAAAAACGCGTGGACATATGGGAGGAATCCAGTTTCAATTTAAAAGAATTAAATCGGTCTCCGGCCGTACAAGCCTGATCCGGAGCCTGAAGACTGGAATTGTAAGTTTAATAAAATCTTATTGACGAAATTTAAAGGATACATATAATATTTATATATTGATATATATTTTTAGTTATATTATTTTCTCATCTTACAGAAAGCGGCAGTGACCGCGACGGCGGCGGCAATCGCGACGATAGGGCTCCAATAATATGTGATGTCACAACGTTTACGTTAACACCGATAGCGCCGGGCGCCTTCTTCCTCCTTCCCCGCGCCCTCTTCCAGCTCCATGAGTTAGAACCAGCCTATTATAGCTACTTACGTTCATATTTAATATTTACGTAAAGAAAAAAAAATTATACAGTTTATAATAAATTTGTAATAAATTTTATTGTTGTAACACACTATCCTTGTATATCCAAGAGTTGTGTAAATTATCGAATCCCAGCCATTTCATTTAAATCTTATCTCCTTTTATACGCAACACCTTTTCAACTAGAAATACGGCATTAACGATGCAATTCGTACTCGAGAATTCTTCATAGGTTTTCTATGTACTAACTTTCCAATAAATACGTCATGGGATTAATTTTCCGTATTTTGATAATTCTAAATATCCAATGATCCAATTTGATGTGTAACTTTTCTCAAAGATCGTCTTGAATCAGTGATGCGATTCCGGGTCGCTTGCACGCGATCGTGATATTACAAAATGGTGTAAGAATTGTCTTGACTGTCAGCAGTCAAAAATATCCAGACACGTTTGATTACATCCTGAAAAATTTGTCGCACCCGACGAGCGTTTCGAACACGTTCACATGGATCTAATAGGTCCCTTGCCTGAGTCGGACGGGTACAGATATTGTGTGACGATGATTGATAGATTCTCGCGTTGGCCAGTAGCAATACCTGTGAAAGACATTGAAGTCATTACAGTGGCACGCGCGTTTTACGACAACTGGGTAGCAAATTTTGGAGCACCCAAAACGATAACTACTGATCAAGGTAGCCAGTTTGAAGCGCAACTTTTTACGGCACTTCTTCAGTTGATCGGCTGTCAACGAATTCGTACCACGGTGTATCATCCCGCTTCGAACGGTATGATCGAGCTGTGGCATAGAAGTTTAAAACCTGCTATTATGTGTCATGCTAATGAAGGTTGGTCACGAGTACTTTCGATCGTATTATTAGGTCTGCGTACTCATGTCCGCCTTGATACCGGCGCACCGCCTGCGGAATTTATTTATGGAACGACACTGCGCGTCCCCGGAGAATTTATACTGCCGAACGACTTCACTCCTAGTCCGCAAATTTTCATAGAGGAATTCCGCGAACATATGCGCAAAATTAAGCCAATCTCAATAGAGCATAAGAACAAGAAACGCGCATTCGTATTTAAAAATTTATATTCATGTTCCCATGTTTTTCTACGGGTGGGCGGTACCAAGAGAGCATTAGAGCGTCCCTACACCGGCCCTCACAAGGTTATAAACC
>NW_011627044.1:336-12759 GCF_000204515.1 Acromyrmex echinatior | reverse complement strand
GGACACGACAAAAAAGACATAACCAAAATAATCAACAAACACACAAACAAGACAACGGCTCCGAACACACAAACAGACGACAGGACCCTAACCATTCTCCCTTACGTCAAAGGAACTACAGACCGGATCGGCAGGATATTGAACAAACACAATATCCGAACTATCTACAAACCACCCAAAAAGATAGGACAAATCTTAAGAAACCCCAAAGATCCAAGACCGCCACTCAGTTCCGCAGGAGTATACAGAATACCGTGTTCCCGCGGACAAGTATACATCGGGGAAACCGGGAGAATGGTAAACCTACGGATAAAAGAACACCAACGAGACGTCAGACTGAAACACGTCACACAGTTGGCACTATCAGAACATAACGTCGAAACAGGACATCAAATACTGTTTGACCAAGCAACCACGATAACCAACACCACATCATACTTCCCAAGAAAATACAGAGAAGTCATAGAAATACAAAAACACCCTAACAATCTAAACAGGGATAATGGCTATAACATAAGTAAGATATGGAAGACCATCCTCCCGACCAGCAAAGACCGACCAAGATTCCACTATCTGTCTCCCCCATCACTCTAACCCCCCCCCCCTCCACCACCAAAAAACTCCCACCTCAACAAGTAGCGTAACATAAAAAGGAAGGACCTGGAGGAACAGCTCAGTATCAGGCTGCTCCTCGCCCTGATGAAGTGGACTGCAAGGCCCACGAAACGTTGGCACATCAAGAATGGACCAAGACATGGAGAAAACCCGCGAAGCAGATTAATTATATAGAAAACACCCATGGAAGCATCAAGAAGGAATGCAGTTTTTTAATCCAATTGAATAAAAAAAAAATTTTTCTTAAAATGGGCCATGAATGCTATTCAAAATTGTGAGTAGAAAATCCATTGTTTCATTTAAAAATGCATCATGAATACTATTTTAAAATTATAAATAAGAAATAGTTTGTTTTAATTCAATTGAATTAAAAAAAAGTTGTACCGTAAAAATATATCATAAATGCTACTTCATTTAATAGAAATTTAAAAGAAACATTTAAAAGAAACATAAAAAGAACTATGTAAATACATATGTACAATAAATGTATATATGTAAATTCCTTATTTTTAATTAAATAAATTAATCGCTTTTATATATATTTTATATTAATACATTTCCTGCATTATACAGCTAGCGTATATTTTTTGTATAAAAGTTTTAAAATAATACTATAGAATTTCATGTAATTACTACTTTAATTTATTTAATCTTTCACATGTATAAACTTTTTTTTTAATATGAAATTCAATTTATTTTGAATTTAAAATACGAATTCGGATGGACTGAAAATTTTCAATCCATTTCAATGCATTTTCGTTTGCTGCGTTCAGATACCTAAATTTTCTTTTTCCCAAAAATTTCACAATTGCACTAAATAAAAAACAATTTCTTTGAGGATTTTTATTACATTTCTCAGGTATTAAAATCTAGAATAAACTTATTACTGTGAAAATGCATGAAAGATTTCGGTAGCGATACGCGATAGCGATAGATTAAACTTACTCTCTGACAGACTCGTTTATTGGCTGGATTATGTCGCAAGGACAAAAGGCGACACCGAGAAGATTCATAAGCCATCCAGCAAACGAGAATGGATTAAAATATTGTAGATTGAAATTTTTTTCTATCCGCATGCGTATTTTAAGTAGCAAATTTTTTTTAGATTTAATTGGATTTAATTAGATTCAATTGATGCAATTATAAAAAAAGTGCAGTTGAAAAACTGCATTTCCTATTCAAAATTTTGAATTAAACAGTATTCACAATTATGTTTTACAGAAAAAGTTAATATTATTTTTAAATTGAAAGGCATAGAGATATGCTCCATGCAATTTCTGTAAATGAATAAAAATGCATTCAGGATTAAAAAGCATTTATTTTAACATTCGTAAATCAATGTTTCTGAAAATCTGAATCCATTTCAATTCATTTCAATCCATTTTCGTTTGCTTGGGCTAAAACTCAATTTGTAATAATTACTTTTTTTAATTTCTGCCAAAACTAAAACCCAACTGAAATTTCAATTTTTCATTTCAACTAGCAGTAATCAAAGCCGAAATTTAATTTTCGGTTGAATTCTAATTATATTATATAGCACATATATAAGTTGAAAATATTACATCTCAAATTTATTTATATAATCAGTACAGCCATTAAAATTGTTCAATTATACGCTCTTATTTTATATTTTATAGTACATATCATTGAATATATTGTAATATGCATACACAAAAGATGACTCAATTAATGAATGATTGCGGACACATTTCGATTTCAAGCCAAAAAATCGACCTTGAACAGCTCTGATCTATCTTTTTTTTTTTAATTCTGCCAAATCCGAAATCGAATTGAAATTTCAATTTGTAATAAGCAATTATTACTTAAAATTTACTTAACGTGAAGTATTGATTTCTCGAAGATTTGTTTAAAAAAGGATTATGCCACATTGGGCCCCGGCTGAACAGCATTGAGACTCAGCTAAGATTGTAAAGTATAAAAAAAAAACAATTAAAAAATTCTATATGCTTTGTAAAATGAGTACTACAGCTGTTCAAAGTTTGTTATTATATTATGACTATGTACTATGTACCATGCAGGATTGATTTTATTTCCCGAATCATCTAGTATCTGGAATATGTCCAATCTTGACGAAGAAAATTAAAACCTTTTTTGGACCCCAAATGAATAGTTATAAGTGATATATATTAATCGATGAAGAGGAGAGAGAGAGAGAGAGAGAGAGAGAGAGAGAGAGAGAGACATTCAGAATATGAAACAAAAGGTTTTAATTGCCTAATTGATATGACCAATATATGGACCTTATCTCTCTTCAGCATTTTCATCGGAACTTTTTAAAAATAAAAAAACATCATTAACTGTTCTTGTTGGCATACCCAGCAAATAAGAATGGATTGAAATGAATTGAAATGGATTCAGAAATATTGATTCATGAATGTTAAAATAAATGCTTTTCAATTCTGAATGCATTTTTATTCATTTATAGGATTTGCATGGAGCATATCTCTACACCTTTCAATCTAATAATAATATTAGCTTTTTCTGTGTACACAAACACAATTATGAGTACTGTTCAATTCAAATTTTTAAATAGGAAATGTAGTTTTTCAATCCAATTGCATTCAATTGAATCTAATTAAATCCAATTGAATCCAATTAAATAAAAAAAAAAGTATGCGCTATTTAAAATATTCGGATAGAAAAAAATTTCAATCCATTTTAATCTGTTCTTGTTTGATGGATAAGGATGTCTGTATCAAAGTGTTGGGCATATTCCAGATACCACATAACTGTCAACCGGATTAATGAACTGTACCAAATACATTTTAGATATTACTTCAATGTCTTTGGTACAATCTGTTACCACCGTCACCGAGGGGAGGTGTCGTGGACACACATAGCAAACAAAAATGTATTGGAAATTTTCAATCTATCCAAATCTATCCGTATTTTAAATCCATAAAAATAAATTGAATTCCATATATAATAAAAAAAAAATTTTATACGTGTGAAAGTTTAAATAAATTAAAGTAATAATTATATGAAATTCTATAGTATTATTTTAAAACTTTTATACAAAAAATATACGCTAACTGTATAATAAAAGAAACATTATGTATATTAATATACATAAAATATACATAAAAGCGATTAATTTATTAATTAAGAATAAGGAATTTACATATGTAACATTTATTGTACATATGTATTTATGTAGTTCTTTTTATGTTTCTTTTAAACGTTTCTTTTAAATTTCTATTAAATGAAATAGCATTTATGATATATATTTATGGTACTTTTTTTTAACTCAATTGAATTAAAACGAACTATTTCTTATTCATAATTCTAAAATAGCATTCATGATGTATTTTTAAATGAAACAATAAATTTTCTATTCACAATTTTGAATAGCATTCATGACCCATTTTAAAAAAGTGACATTACAAGACAAATTTTTTTTTATTCAATTGGATTAAAAAACTGCATTTCCTAATCAGAATTTTGAATTTAGCATTATTCACAATGCATAGAAATGGCTGATATTATTTTTAGATTCAACTGGATTAAAAAACTGCATTTCTTATTCATAATTTTAAATTAAGCAGTATTCACAATGCACAGAAATGGCCGATATTATTTTTAGATTCTATTGGATTAAAAAACTGCATTCCTTATTCAGAATTTTAAACTGAGCAATATTCACGATGAACACAAAATATTATAATATTATTTTTAGATTGAAAAGCAGAAATATACTCCATGCCATTCCTATAAATGAATAAAAATGTATTCAGGATTAAAAAGGATTCATTTTAACATTCATGAATCCGTATTTCTGAAAATCTGAATCCATTTTAATCCATTTCAATTTATTCTTGTTTACTGGGCAGAGAAATTGAATAAAACTTGTGGTACATGGTCATAATAGCGAACTTTGTATAGTTCCAGCATTCAGGAAACCTCTTCTATAAAGTTGAGCCTATGGAATTATTCTCTTTTGATATCTTAAAATTTTAGGCATGTCTCAAATTTGTTTATCCAAGCCCAAATTCCCCTATAAAACTGGGCATATAGTCTTTTCTATTTTATAAATTTTATATTTTGAAATTATAATTGAAATATAATATGATTGCAGTACTATGGCTATGTACTATGACTATGTATCTATAACATACCAGGTACTCGGACCAAAATTTCATTTTTGATCAGAGGCTGAATCCAATTTTGATTTTAGTTCCAGTTTCGATCCTTTTACCAATAACAGTCTTTTTCGATTTTTTTCAGTTTTTGATCGGAAAAATCCGAAATCCAAGCTTTGTTATCGATAATTGTAACTGATGATTTTTTAGATTTTTTTTTGTTACGGTTACGGGTGTATGATTATCTATTGTAGAAAAAGGTAAAATAATAAGCATAAATTTCATATAAAATTTCACGTTTATTGAAAAAAATGTTTCTCAAAGGGAATTTTACGTTTAAGAACCGATTTTGAAGGTATTCTTTTATTTTTTAATGAATAAAAATTTAGATATACTTAAAAAATAATACAGAAAGTGTCTAGAAGGTGCATAAATGTACATATAAAAATTTTGGTATTTTTCCAAGAAATTGAGTTTCTATAGATTTTTTGAAATTTAAATATTATATTCAAAAAGATTATACAAAGATGTATAGGGCACATAAGAGTCAATGTAATTAAGCATATACGTAAGAATTATGATATGATATATTAAATGTATAAAGAAATTCTGTAAATAACAGCTTACATAACATATTACATTACATGTTTCGGCTCTTGGATTGAACCATCCTCAGATAATACAAAATTCACTCCTTAAATTCATTGAATGCCATGATCATAGAAAGATCGTGATGAAAGTTTTCCAATTTATATAGCAATTTTAATGAATGCTTTACGGAGAACATGAATTACTTGCAAGCGATTTAAAGACTAACTGTTCAGAATTTCATGATACTCTAATTAAAGAAATGTATTAGTTAACCAATAAATAAAATAAAAAGATAAATATCTGAATAAAATAAAAATCTGTTAAAAAGTTATCTACTTTTAAACTCTGTAAAAAACCAGCAACAGCAACATCTCAATAAAACATTCATCAACGTAGTCGCAGTTATTATTTCTTAAGAAAAAATATTTTGTCAAATCATTATGAAATCGTGTAAAATATAAGAGGTAGTACATCAGTCACATAATAATAATATAATTCACAGTTTCTTTATTAAAACTTGATAATATGTATAGATTAAATTTTCTAGAAAGAATTTTGGAAATATATGTTAACAGTAAATCTGTTACCATCTGAGAGGCAACCTTTTCAGTCACAGCGGGCCATATAAGGGACCTTTTTGGCCTTCTTTTTTTACCATATCTTTTATTTTCAGAATAAACTCATGGGATTTTTTGCATTTTTAGATAAAATAACATTCAAAAAGCAGGGCATGTTTCATGATTATCTAATAATTTTTGTTATAAACAAATTTATATTAAAAAATGCATGTTTTTCCAAATTTAATTCATTTGTGGCAGATTTTGACAATAAACATGCATTGCAAATCATTGTTTCTAATGTTTTTGAAGTCGCTCAAATCCATCATCAGACTTTTAAAATTCAAAATGACGAATTTAATATGGCGGCCAGAACTAAAAAAAAGTGATTATTTTTGCAATCAATTATTATTGCATTAAATCAGTCATTTTTAACACTATATATTATTGTTGTTAATGTATTGGGAATAAGTTTCCGCCCTTTTTTAATGAAAAAGATATATTTATTTAAACAAAACAATACAAAATAAGTTTATTCAAAGTATGAAGCCTCCGTCGGAAGCGATAACTTTCTCCCATCTTTCCTAATAAACGAATTCCTCGAAAGAAAAAATATGATTCTTTTGAAGCGATCCTCATTCATCAAGTCATTTTTTGATACCTTCATAAGAATTGAATCGTTCTCCAAAAAGGGCCGACTGCATGAACCGGAACAAATGGAAATCTGAAGGAGCAATGTCCGCGAATACGGCGGGTGGGGCAGAATTTCCCACTTCACTCCTTCCAAATATTTCTTGATCGGTTTTGCAACGTGTGGCCTAGTGTTATCATGTAACAGAATCAGCTTGTTATACCTATTGAACATCCGGTCATTTTTCTTTCATAGCTTTAGTTTAGACGTATCAGGTTTAGACGTAGTCGATAACGATCGCCAGTGATGGTTTCGGACGGTTTGAACAGCTCATAATATACAACATCCCTTTAATCTTATCAGATATAAAATAATCTTCACAAAATAATCTTCGAAGCATGGATATATCATTTTGGCGTTGATTCATCTGACATCACTCTACGAGTAATACTTGCAATTCTGCATCTTCAAATTTTTTCGATATTCGCGTTCTTTGTCACGCACGTCGAAATCACCATTGTTGAATCACCATTGTTGAATCACCATTGTTGAATTACCATTCTTTACAAATAGTATTCGATGAAATATGCTCGTCATAAATATCTACGAGCAAACGATGTGTTTCCGCAGCATTTTTTCTTAAAATAATGGAATAAAACATCCCGCAAATGTTACTTTTTTGGAATAAATTCCGACATGTTCAAAAAAAGTTACTCCTGTTTACGCTTCGAATGCCAACTATTGGGTTCAAAAGTGTGAACGCACCTTTCAAAAACATGTATTGCCATTTTATCAAATACATAAGCAGTGCTACGACATCTCTCTACAATGAACAGAAACTTATTTCCATACCCAATATTTGAAAACAATTAGTTTGAATTGTCCATTAAATTACTTGCATTCAACATGGCGGATCCAATATGGCGGTTAGAAGTGCGAAAATGATTATGGTTTATTGTGCGAAATGCTTGGTTATTGATTATTTTTTTATTTCTAAATGGATCTTTATATTTTCCCGAACAAAATTCTACCGACAATTCAAAATGACTGGGATTCAAAATGGCAGATTCAATATGATCAAAATTATTAGGTGTTGGAATTAATTCGTAGCGTTTTACAAGTGATGGGAAGTACTTTCATTAATGTATTTTTTAATGCTCATGTGAAATAAATAACATTCTTTCATTAAAAACGCTACGAATTAATTCCAACACCTAATATAAAAAAATATTTTGTAATAACTGAGTATTTTTTCATTACTACTATTATCCATGTTTTTCTAAGCGCAACATCTAAATAATTCATTCATATTTTTTTAACTTTAAAATTACTGTGTCCTTTTTTGTACATAAGTTATAATAATATAAATTTAATTTTTATACAATTTTTTGAAAATTTACAATATAATATCTGTGTTGTACTAAAAAGATCATTGCCATCTAAGTTTATCATGGAGTTTGTTGAAATTCAAAGCAGTGACGAAAGTGAAGATGGTGAGTACGAGACAAATGATGACTCTGACAGTACAGAACACGAAAGTGATCAAAATGAACTTGATGATACAACTGATTAGGTACTTGACTCAATAAGAAACAGTAGTAATAATGCAAATGACTGTACTGAATCAGATGGTGACGATGAGAGACCACTTTGTCTAAAAATGGTGATTTAGATGGTATTTGAGAAAGAAAAAGATATAAATATGATGACATAAGCTTTTCGAAAGAATGTGAACCAAACCTTCCACATAATTCACCTTTAGACATTTTTTTTGTTTATTTTCAGACACTCTAATTGATAAACTAGTACAACAAACTAATTTATATTGCGAGCAATTACTAAAAACAATGTTCAAAGAAACAATGAAAGAAGAAATACTAAAATTCTTAAGTATAAACATCATGATGGGAATCAAAAGCTTACCTTCCACTACCTTCCACTCGCGATTACTGATCATCCAATATTCAATTTCGTTCAGACAATATTGCCCGATGAAATCTATCAAAAGAGATTTTAAAATTTGGGTTAGAGCAGATAAATAGTTTTGTTTGTCAGTTTCAGATATACATAGAAAAAATTATTATAATTAACGTCGCGGAGAAAAATTTAGGTGAAAGAGTTGTCAAAGATTTATCACATGAGCTAATCTCTAAAAATTATCACATTTATTTTACAACTATTTTACAAGCGTAGATTTAATGATTTCTCTAAAGCATGATGGCATTTTAGCATGTGGAACCGTAAGGAGTAATAGAAAGGACTTACCGAAAAATCAGATAGCTGACAAAAATATAACGAGAGGGGATTCTGAATTTCGAACATCTTACAAGGGCATTAATTGGATAAAATAGATGGACAATAAATCTGTCAAGTTTTTGTCTAATTTTCATGATCCCTATGTCATAGTAAAAATAGGTAGACGACAGAAAGATAAAACCATCCTTCAAATAACTTCTCCACAAATTGTTTATGATTATAATTCTTATATGGATTGTGTGGATAAAGCACAAGATATTCTAGCATTTTGTTGATGTTACAGTCGTAAATTGATTTATTATTTACAATTATTTACAATTATTATTTAAGCAAAATAATTCCGATACTAAAATGACTTTGAAAGATTTTCGACTAATTCTTGTTGATAAGCTCATCGGATATAATAGTCGTAAAAAGAGAGGCAGAAAATCACAAAGAGATTAGATTCAAGAAAAGCACGTCAGATGAAACAAGATTTCTCAAATGCCACACATTCCAGCTATGAGAAAAAAAGACGTTGCGTCTGTTGCAGCACTGAAACCATTCCACAGAAAACTTTTTTCAATTGTACATGTTCCATTATGTATAAAAAATTAAAAAAAAAATTGTTATGAAATATTCTACAGACAAGTGAAATTATATACGTAAAAAATATCGATAAAATCAGAGCGAAAAAACGGAGTAATGCTTGAAAAATTATCAAAAATACAAAAAGAGAATAAAAAATTTAAAAAAAAACAAAAAAATCATAACTCTGCCACTGACGGTCCAAAGCCTGTGTCTACGAAGAGGAGGGTGTTTCCAAATGCAAAAGTCCTTTCTGCGAAAACGAGGGTGTTTATAAATATCAATATTTGAAGTACTCTTTTGTCGGCATAATCTTACATTTCAGAATAGATGTCTCAAAATAAAAAGCCGCCAATATAACTCCAGCAATATCTATATTTTCAAGATATTAGATGTTGGAATTAATTCGTAGCGTTTTTTTAATGAAAGAATGTTATTTATTTCACATGAGCATTAAAAAATACATTAATGAAAGTACTTCCCATCACTTTCTACTACTTTTGACCATCTTTCGGGCAGTGAATGAATACCGCGTCGGAAGAACTGTTCATCTTTAGATGAAATCCAGGAATCGAACCATTTTGTACAATCTTCGTAAGATGTGAACTTCTGCTCGCACAAGCTATGAGCTAATGATCGAAACAAGTGGTAGTCGCTAGGTGCAATATCAGGAGAATACGGCGGGTGCGGTAGCACTTCCCATTTAAGTGTTTCCAGGTATGTTTTTACCGGTTTTGCAACGTGTGGGCGAGCATTGTCGTGCAGCAAGATGACTTTATCGTGTCTTTCGAAGTATTCCGACCGTTTTTGCTTCAATGCACGGCTCAAGCGCATCAGTTGTCGTGTCTTTCGCAGTATTCCGACCGTTTTTGCTTCAATGCACGGCTCAAGCGCATCAGTTGCCGTCGGTAGAGATCTCCAGTAACGGTTTCATGCGGTTTTAGCAGTTCGTAGTATATGACACCCTTCTGATCCCACCAAATACAGAGCAGGAGCTTTGAGCCATGGATATTGGGCTTTGCCACTGATGTTGATGGTTCGCCGGGCTTAACCCATGACTTTCTGCGCTTTGGATTGTCATAATGGATCCACTTTTCGTCACCGGTAACAATCCGATGCAAAAAACCTTTTCTTTTCTGCCGTTGAAGCAGCAGTTCGCACGTGAGAAAACGTCTCTCAATATCCCTTGGTTTCAATTCATATTGGACCCAATGTCCTTCCTTCTGGATCATGCCCAAACTTTTAATACGTTTTCCTATTGTTGAGAAGTCAACTTCCAATGACGTAGATAATTCTTTAAGTGTTTGACATGAGTTTTCATTGAGCAGTGCCTGCAAATCGTTATCTTCAAATTTTTTCGGCTGACCAGGTCGCTCCTTGTCATCCAAGTCGAAATCACCAGCTTTAAAACGTGCAAACCACTTCCTACACGTTTGCTCAGCCAGAGCATGTTCACTATACACATCCACTAAAATACGATGAGCTTCAGCTGCACTTTTGTTCATATTAAAGTAATGAAGCAAAACTCCCCGCAAAAACACTTTATCTGGCACAAATTTTGACATATTCAATGAATTATACAGTATTGTTATTTATGATTATTTCAAGAAAGGTTATGTACGGCAAATGACGTCCTATGATAGATGTTTACAATGTATACAGAACTATAGGTAACAACGAAATAGTATACTGCTTGTGCCATCTCTTGTAAAACGCTACGAATTAATTCCAACGGCTAATATAAATTTCTAAAAAAGTTCTACAAATTTCTAAAAAAAACACTCCTACAGAGTTAGATTTATCGTAAAATTGCGAAATATATAAATTATTAAAAAATTTTTGTTTATTGCATTTTTAATGCAATATTCTAGGGATTCACTTAAAATGCATTTTTGGTGCAATGCAGTGTTAGATTTATCGCAAAATAGCAACTATTATGAATTATAAAAATATTATTGATTAAAGAAATTTTAATGCAATTTTCTAGAGATTCACTTTAAATGCATTATTGGTGCAATGCAGTGTTAAATTAATCGTATAATTGCAACTTTTATGAATTTTATATTTTTGTTAAATGCAATTTTAATGCAATTTTCTAGGGATTCTTTTCAATGCATTATTCGAGCAATGCATTGTTAGATTAAGCGTATAATCGCAACATTTATGAATTATAAAAAAATTTTTGTTTAATACAATTTTAATGCAATTTTCTAGGGATACACTTGAAATGCATTATGATGCAATGCAGTGCAAGATTTATAGTATAGTTGTAACCTTTATGAATTTTAATATATTTTTGTAAAATGCAATTTTAATGCAATCTTCTAGGGATTCATTTTAAATGTATTATTGGTGCAATGGAGTGTTAGATTTATCATAAAACTGCAACTTCTAGGAATATTAAAAAAATTTTGTTTAATGCAAATTTAATATAATTTTCTAGGGATTTACTTTAAATGCATTGTTGATGCAATGCAGTGTTAGATTAATCGTATAATTGCAACATTTAGGTATTTTAAAGAAATCTTTTTTAATGCAATTTTTATGCAATTTTCTATGGTTTCACTTTAAATGCATTATGTGGTGAAAAGCAGTGTTAAAATTATCCTAAAATTGAGACTATTATAAAATTTAAAATAATGTTTGTTTATTTCAATTTTAATGAAAATTCCAAGGGATTCACTTTAAATTCATGTTTGGTGAAATGCTGTGTTAGATTTATCATAAAACTGCAACTTTTATGTATTTTAAACAAATTTTTGTTTAATGCATTTTTAATGCAATTTTCTAGGGATTCACTATAAATGCATTTTTGAACCAATGCAGTGATAAATTTATCGTAAAATGCAACTTATAAGAATTTAAAAAAAATTTTTTATATTGCATTTTTAATGCAATTTTCGAGGGATTCACTTTGAATGCATTATTCGTGCACTGCAGTATTAGATTTATCATAAAATTTGGACATTTTTGAATTTAAAAAAAATTCTTGGGTAATGAATTTTTAATGCTATTTTCTAGGGATTCACTTTAAATATAATACAATTTTGGTGCAATGTAGTGATAGATTTATCGTAAAATGCAACTTTTATGAATTTAAAAAAAA